>CM074721.1:522003448-522299177 GCA_037306005.1 Rhinophrynus dorsalis | reverse complement strand
TTGTCTGTTCTACAATATACTGCTATACCTGTTACCCACACACTACGTCATTTTCTTGGGTACCTGTCTGTCCTATTCTTGGCACCTACACATTAAATCTTAACCTGTGTACCTGTCTGTCTGTCCTACACTGGGGATGTAAGGGGTAAGTGACATGTAAAGAGTATGACAGACAGGTACGCAGGTGAGGATGTAGTTGGGAGGTGACAGGTAAAGCAGTATCGAGTAGGACAGACAGACAGGTATCCAGGTGAGGATGTAGTTGGGAGGTGACAGGTAAAGTGGTATGGAGTAGGACAGACAGACAGGTACCCAGGTGAGGATGTAGTTGGGAGGTGACAGGTAACACAGTATGGAGTAGGACAGACAGACAGGTACCCAGGTGAGGATGTAATTGGGAGGTGACAGGTAACACAGTATGGAGTAGGACAGACAGACAGGTACCCAGGTGAGGATGTAATTGGGAGGTGACAGGTAACACAGTATGGAGTAGGACAGACAGACAGGTACCCAGGTGAGGATGTAATTGGGAGGTGACAGGTAAAGTGGTATGGAGTAGGACAGACAGACAGGTATCCAGGTGCGGATGTAGTTGGGAGGTGACAGGTAAAGCAGTATCGAGTAGGACAGACAGACAGGTACCCAGGTGAGGATGTAGTTGGGAGGTGACAGGTAAAGCGGTATGGAGTAGGACAGACAGGTACCCAGGTGAGGATGTAGTTGGGAGGTGACAGGTAAAGTGGTATGGAGTAGGACAGACAGACAGGTACCCAGGTGAGGATGTAGTTGGGAGGTGACGGGTAAAGTGGTATGGAGTAGGACAGACAGGTACCCAGGTGAGGATGTAGTGGGGAGATGGCAGTTTATTCAGCTATCAGGCATATGACAGAGAGCCACTCCTGTGTACCTGTCTGTCTTCACTCACCTGGATTTCTATACCTGTCATCTACCAACTATTTCCTTGTCTCACTTTTCTCACCTGTGCTGCTGATTTCTCCATTCCCACACACATACACCTACATGTACACACTCATACACACACACACACACACTCATATACACACTCGCGTACATACCCATATACACACAACTTGAGTCTTCAGGTGGGGGCCTGTGTCTCTATGCTGACCTGTCCCCCCCCACACACACACACACATACATACCTACACAGTTGTCTGTGCACACTGCCATGTTATATTATTATTACTTTAGGGCCATAAGCACAATGTCAACAGTGAAACAACTCTAGCCCTAACCAAATGCACCACAGGGATAAAATAAAAATCTCCAGTGATTCAAGTAACTCTTGTTACCGTCGGATACTAGACGAGTAATGAGTACAGACCTTTCTAGCATTCGGGAGGTGAAAAGTCCCATTTAAATCAATGAAAATGTTTCTTTGTCCACAGTAATGCAGATGGTTTTCCTCAGAATTACTGCACTTTTCTTTTCAACATTCCTTTCTCTTTGTCATGGCCTCGCCTGTTCTGTTTTACTTAATACCTCCCCTGACTCCTGTGTGCTCTCCTATACTATTGTATCTCATACCTCCCCTGACTCCTGTGTGCTCTCCTATACTATTGTATCTCATACCTCCCCTGATTCCTGTGTCCTCTCCTATACTATTGTATCTGATATCCCCCCCTGATTCCTGTGTCCTCTCCTACACTATTGTATCTCATACCTCCCCTGATTCCTGTGTCATCTCCTATACTATTGTATCTCATACCTCCCCTGACTCCTGTGTGCTCTCCTATACTATTGTATCTCATACCTCCCCTGATTCCTGTGTCCTCTCCTATACTATTGTATCTGATATCCCCCCCTGATTCCTGTGTCCTCTCCTATACTATTGTATCTAATACCTCCCCTGACTCCTGTGTCCTCTCCTATACTATTGTATCTCATACCTCCCCTGACTCCTGTGTGCTCTCCTATACTATTGTATCTCATACCTCCCCTGACTCCTGTGCCCTCTCCTACACTATTGTATCTCATACCTCCCTGATTCCTGTGTCCTCTCCTATACGATTCTATCTCATACCCCCCCCGACTCCTGTGTTCTCTCCTATACTATTGTATCTCATACCTCCCCTGACTTCTGTGTCCTCTCCTATACTATTGTATCTCACACCTCCCCTGACTCCTGTGTCCTCTCCTATACTATTGTATCTCACACCTCCCCTGACTCCTGTGTCCTCTCCTATACTATTGTATCTTATACCTCCCCTGACTCCTGTGTCCTCTCCTATACTATTCTATCTCATACCTCCCCTGACTCCTGTGTCCTCTCCTATACTATTCTATCTCATACCTCCCCTGACTCCTGTGTCCTCTCTTATACTATTGTATCTCATACCTCCCCTGACTCCTGTGTCCTCTCCTACACTATTGTATCTCACACCTCCCCTGACTCCTGTGTTCTCTCCTACACTATTGTATCTCATACCTCCCCTGATTCCTGTGTCCTCTCCTATACTATTGTATCTCATACCTCCCCTGACTCCTGTGTCCTCTCCTATACTATTGTATCTTATACCTCCCCTGATTCCTGTGTCCTCTCCTATACTATTGTATCTCATATCTCTGCTGACTCCTGTGTCCTCTCCTATACTATTGTATCTCATACCTCCCCTGACTCCTGTGTCCTCTCCTATACTATTGTATCTCACACCTCCCCTGACTCCTGTGTCCTCTCCTATACTATTCTATCTCACACCTCCCCTGACTCCTGTGTCCTCTCCTATACTATTGTATCTCACACCTCCCCTGACTCCTGTGTCCTCTCTTATACTATTCTATCTCATACCTCCCCTGACTCCTGTGTGCTCTCCTATACTATTGTATCTGATATCCCTCCCCTGACTCCTGTGTCCTCTCCTATACGATTCTATCTCACACCTCCCCTGACTCCTGTGTCCTCTCCTATACGATTCTATCTCACACCTCCCCTGACTCCTGTGTCCTCTCCTATGCTATTCTATCTCATACCTCCCCTGACTCCTGTGTCCTCTCTTATACTATTGTATCTCACACCTCCCCTGACTCCTGTGTCCTCTCCTATACGATTCTATCTCACACCTCCCCTGACTCCTGTGTCCTCTCCTATACGATTCTATCTCACACCTCCCCTGACTCCTGTGTCCTCTCCTATGCTATTCTATCTCATACCTCCCCTGACTCCTGTGTCCTCTCTTATACTATTGTATCTCACACCTCCCCTGACTCCTGTGTCCTCTCCTATACGATTCTATCTCACACCTTCCCTGACTCCTGTGTCCTCTCCTATACTATTCTATCTCATACCTCCCCTGATTCCTGTGTCCTCTCCTATACTATTGTATCTCACACCTCCCCTGATTCCTGTGTCCTCTCCTACACTATCATATCTCATACCTCCCCTGACTCCTGTGTCCTCTCCTACACTATTGTATCTCATACCTCCCCTGACTCCTGTGTCCTCTCCTATACTATTCTGTCTCATACCTCCCCTGACTCCTGTGTCCTCTCTTATACTATTGTATCTCATACCTCCCCTGACTCCTGTGTCCTCTCCTATACTATTCTATCTCATACCTCCCCTGACTCCTGTGTCCTCTCCTATACTATTGTATCTCATATCTCCCCTGATTCCTGTGTTCTCTCCTATACTATTCTATCTCACACCTCCCCTGATTCCTGTGTTCTCTCCTACACTATTGTATCTCACACCTCCCCTGACTCCTGTGTCCTCTCCTATACTATTGTATCTCATACCTCCCCTGACTCCTGTGTCCTCTCCTATACTATTGTATCTCATACCTCCCCTGATTCCTGTGTCCTCTGCTATACTATTGTATCTCACACCTCCCCTGATTCCTGTGTCCTCTCCTATACTATTGTGTCTCACACCTCCCCTGACTCCTGTGTCCTCTCCTACACTATTGTATCTCATACCTCCCCTGATTTCTGTGTCCTCTCCTATACTATTGTATCTCATACCTCCCCTGATTCCTGTGTCCTCTCCTACACTACTGTATCTCACACCTCCCCTGACTCCTGTGTCCTCTCCTATACTATTGTATCTCACACCTCCCCTGACTCCTGTGTCCTCTCCTATACTATTGTATCTCACACCTCCCCTGACTCCTGTGTCCTCTCCTATACTATTCTATCTCACACACCTCCCCTGACTCCTGTATCCTCTGTTATGCTATTTTTTGCTGGTCCGTCCAAAAGAGAGTCTCGGAACTGGTCAATGAAGAACAAAGGTGAAAGTGGAGGATAGTCCTGTATAACGACATACCATAGACTTGTATGTTCTAAAGAAAAGTGAAGTAATTGTAGGTCAAACCAACCACACTGTAGGGAGAACTAACAATTCTCCTTGCGTTAAATGGGGATTTTAGTTTTTTCAATGCTAACGATGACATCGCTAGTATTCAAAACATTAAAATGTTCACTTAAATCAGGCAGTTTTGGAAAGGTTTATTTTTCCCATATTGTGTTGAGGCAATTTGGGTCATATGTATAACACAAAAGTGGAGCAGTCCTGGGGCAAACCAACTGCACACATAGAAGACCGTTTTAGTGAAAGATTTTTTTTTTTATTAACGCGATCTCGGATCTCGGAATTGTTATTTTTCCACTATGGTGCAAGTGGATTGTTCTGGATTTTTTTCCACTGTTGACTTTGTGAGTACTGCTCTACGTTTGTCTTTTGTTTCTTTGTTTTTAAACCTTTTAAGCCATATATTACATTATTGCATAGGGCCATAAGCACAAAGTCAACAGTGGAACAATTCTAAGACCAAACTCAATGCACCACAAGAGTCAAAGCAAAAACCCACTGATTTGAATCAGGCTTTTAAAGGGATAATAACACTTAGTATATATTAAAATGTATATTGCAGGGTGTATCTTCTGGAGTAAAATAAGGGAACTCCCACTGCTAAAAAGTGTTTTATCCAAAAGTTATTGCAGCTTACTTGAATTTTATAGGTGCAGTATATGTTACAGTGGCGCGGTTGCTACACCATCCTATGAAGGTTTTATAAATAATTGACCAAAACTGTCCATAGGGCGGTGTAGCAACAACACCAATTTCAGGACACTGAGATATTGCATCTAAAAATTCCTGTTTGAGCTTCAATAACTTTTGAATGAAACACTTCTCAGCAGTGGGAGTTCCCTTGTTGCAATCAGGAAGATATACCCAAGAGTATATATTTTTTGTACATATTAAGTGTTGCTATCCCTTTAATCCATTGACTGCTAGGGAGAGCTCTAATGCATTGCAAATCGAGGTGCTGGAGATCTCACTAGCATTTATAGCAATGTTTCACAATAAAAGCAGCTCCAATTAATCATCATAGTATATGGACCATGGAGAGTGTTATTTCAGTACTGTCAGAGTTGTAGTACAAGAGTAATTGAATGATAAAGTATCTCCCTCCCGCCCTTTTACTGATGTAACACTGCTCAACTCAGAGCAGCAAGACTGTCTGGATGGATCACAGAGAGGGACAGTCTTCAGTGAGCATAAGGGAAAACCTGAAAAACCTGTCAAGGGGGCTTTTATTGTGAAACATTACTATCCCTTTAAGGAGGTGAAACCTCAGTTTTAAGGAATAGTAATGTTTAATGTGGAAATGTATATTTTGCAGGTTTATCCTGCTAAGTAAAACAAGAGGACTCCCACTGAGAGATGTTGGATTCAAACCTTATTGAACCTCAAACTTGCATTTTTGGGTGCAGTATCTCAATGGCCTGAATATTTATGGTGGAGCTATTGACACACAAATCTATGTACAGCTCTGGACAGTGGCAGGACTTCTTAGTCCATATTCACAGAGACAAAAGAGGAGCAATTCTGGGGCAAACCAACAGCATGAAAGGGAAGAAAGTCCATCATTTCCCAATGATATTTTTTGGGGGAACAGGTATCCTGGAATGTGTCACAATGCACTGTAAACCTCTCTAGCATTCAAGGGGGTTAAACGTGCCAATGACACACATCTGAATTTTTATGTTCCCTCAACACAGCCGGTTTACACCAGAATCGCTGCACTTTTGCAACAAGCGGGAATCTTAAAAAGAAAAAAAAAAATTCCCCTAAAATTAACTTTTATTTAAAGGGCTAGTAACACCTCTGCACAGCTTAACATCAGATCCAGATAACCCTTTGATTGCCAGAGGGGTACGCAACGTATGTCCAGTGGCACTTTAACTGTTTGTGGACCACAGGTATCTGCAACAATGCTTTTGCGCATTGCTCTGGTCATCAAGAGGTTAAAAATAATTTTGCAGGCTGGGTGAGAAATGACCCATTGTGATGCCAATTAATTGTTCATTAATGTCACTCGTAGTCTGATAAATGTGAAAGACAGATAAGGTTTTAGTAGGTGACGGTGGCACCATCTCTTTTTTTGGCAGCAGAATAATAAGTATTATGACGCTTAACCCATTGTGTGCCAGCGGGTGCCCTTTGGACAGAAAGGGTTAAACTAGACCGCTCATCTCTTCTTAACATTTGCATATTTGCAATCTTCATTCAAAACAAACTATGTTCCTTTGTATATAAAAGACCAGCAGACGTGTAGGTTAGTATGTAATGGGACCGCTGTTTCTGGGTAATGATGTTACGGCATTAACCCTTTCAAGAAACAATGATGCGCCAGGACCGTCACGGCTGTCCTGCACTTAAGGACCAGTGACTGTCTTGGCACGTCATGGATATCAGGTGTCTCCGAGCGGCTTCACGCAGCACGGGGGCCCCTGAATACAATAGCAAAAGAAAAAAAGCCCCTGTGGTCTTTAACTGCACACCTTGTGGTCCTTAAGGGGTTAAACTTTAAAGGGACCCTATCACTTAAAAAACAATTTTGTTGATTTTGAAAGGGCTCTCTAAATCGCCTGTATTTTAATGTTGCATCAGCCATTTTTATTTAGAAAAATATTTTTGGACTTATTTAGATTTGTAGGTGATGATAATTGAGTCATGTCAGCCAAATGCTTTCAGTCTTAGCCCCTCAAAGCAAAGCACTGATCAGCCCTGTAGGTTTACTAATTTAAATCAATGGGAGTTTTTGACATTTTTATTTGTAGCCTATGGCACAATTGGGTGGTCCCAGAATTGTTTCTCTTTTTTATGTATATGGGCACTGATATAGAGTAGATGTTTTCTTTCTTTCTTGGAGCCAGCACAATGTTGGGGTTTTAAGCAAACAAAACACACACAAACATATATGCACAAACATACATACTCGAAACACACTCACACACATACATATGCACATACACACACACACCTGTCATACACACACCTGTCACACATATATACTTACATACAAACACAAATCACACACATACACATACACATATGCATACACACACCCAAGCCTGACACCTCAGCCTTGTTCCACAAGACCACACATACAGTGTCTGACACAGAACCACATATGTACTATCTGATACCCCAGCCTTGTATCACTGGTAGTCACACAACCACACACACACTGTCTGACAGCCTTGTTCCACTGTCCACTGATACTTACATTTGACATTTGTTCTGTACAACCCATTGTACCTCTTGCAGGAACTTGGTGATTCCATGGAACAAGATTTGAGCATCACTGGGCTAAAATGAATAACATTCTCTGATTTTGCCACCATTTCTATGATGTTTTCATACCACTCATCTAAGACCCTCCCCTTATCCTATTCTTTCACAGTGTCTTCAGACTCTCCCATCAAAAAAAGACAAAGTGCACCCCCACAGGTGATGGAAAGTGCCCTTCCACAGAAAATAGCCCCAGAAGCTCCTGTGACCCCTGGAACATCCAACCATGTGGCTCCAGTAGCCCCTATTTCTGAGGTTAAGAAAGGACCTTCATTTGCTGAGGCCAATGGTAGCAATGTTATCCTAATAGAGTCGAGTTCCCTGCTTCGCAGATCCACCCCTATGACTCCCCACAGTTCCTTCCCTTCAGAACCTTCTCGACCCTACTCTGCAGAGCCTCCTCGTTCCGCCCCCATGGAACCTCATCGTCCTTCCCCTGCCGAATCACCTGTCCCTACTCCTGGGAGTCCCTACAACCTCGTGCGCTCGCCCAGCCCCCGCTCTCTGCTGGAGAAAGAGATTGAGGAGGTGCGGGAGAGAGAGAGGGAGCTCCGAAGACAAAGGAGTAGTATTTACGGGAGAGATGTCCATCCTCCTGTAGAAGGCACCCAAGATGCACCTGAGACAAGAGGGGACATACAGAGCGGGATTTACCAACCAGGTGAGCGCAGAACCCTATGCCATGTCATATGAGGCCATATGCACCAAGTAAGTGCTGCAATTCTGAGGCAAACCAACTGCACCATAAGGGACGATAAAATCCACAGATTCACATTGATTTAAAAGGGACTTTGAACCCCTTGAATGTTAGAGAATTGGAGACGATGAGGCTCCAATGCATTGCAAAACATACTGTGCAGTTGGTTTGATCCAGAATGAATTCATTGTCTGTGCATATTGTTGATGATAATCATGAATACTATTAAGTTAAAGGAGCAGTATACTTTTGTTAAGAAAAACAATATATACTGTAGGGCTTTTCCTGTTGAATAAAACAAGAATACCCTCACTGCTGAGAGATGCGTATTTCAAGATTTATTATAATTTAAACTCTTGTGGGTTTTTTTTTTACACGATTCCAATTAGTTATTCCTTTGTGTTTTCTGGGAGCAGTGAGTCATGACAAATAGTTCTCCATATAATGTGACAGAAACTGCTGGGTCACTTCCTGGCAGTTAAAACTTTCAGGAAGTAATCATGCTGTAATTCACTTCCTGATAGAACATTTGAATAAAACAGTGAGCAAAAGTGAGCGTGCTCTTGTTTTATTCAGCAGGAAAAGCCCCATAAGAGAGATTGTAGATAAAAAAACAGTTTACAGCTACTTTAACCCTTTGATTGCCAGAGGGGTACAGAACGCATTGCTGACACAGGAATGTCTTTGCTGGAGAGGACTGTTCTCTCTAACAGCCGAGTGAACAGCCCCTCTAGCACGGATGGGATCCAGGACTCAGGCAGACCTAGACAGATGGTGGTGGTAGGGGATTCTATTATTAGGAAGACAGACAGGGTAATCTGTCGCCAAGATCGCCACAATCGTACAGTTTGCTGTCTCCCGGGAGCTCGGGTTCGACATGTGGCTGATCGGGTTGATAGATTGTTGAGAGGGGCTGGGCATGACCCGGCTGTCATGGTACATGTTGGTACTAATGACAAAGTCAGTGGAAAATGGAGGTCCGTTAAGAAGGATTTCAGGGACCTAGGATATAAGCTTAAGCAGAGGACCTCTAAGGTAGTATTTTCTGAAATTCTACCTGTGCCACGCGCTACATTAGAAAGGCAACGGGAGATTAGGGAGTTAAATGCGTGGATAAAGACTTGGTGTAAGCAGGAGGGGTTTGGGTTCCTAGAACACTGGTCAGTCTTTTCCCTTGGAAGCAATCTTTATGGTAGTGATGGATTGCACCTTAGTGGAAGGGGGGCCACGGTGCTGGGTGATAGGATGGTTAGAAGGCTGGAGGAGACTTTAAACTAGAAAGGGGGGGGAGGGAGCTGCAACACAGGCTGGGGAAGATAGTATAATTGAGGGAATGGGATTAGAGAAGGGTCATGGGGGTGGAGAGGGGGAATGGGCTAGTTCATCTAATAGGGAGTTGCTATTGTTACAGCCTGATAAAAGACAAATACATCTGAAAAAGAACGAAATCTTAAAGAATGGCAAAAAGATAAAATGTATGCATGCAAATGCTTGCAGTCTGGCTGGTAAGATGGGGGAACTAGAAATGATTTTAGTACATGAGCAGTATGATCTGATTGGAGTGTATGAAACCTGGTTAGATGATACGTATGACTTGGCAGTCAATATAGAGGGTTATTCACTTTTTAGGAGGGACAGGGTTAATAAAAGGGGAGGAGGGGTATGCCTATATGTAAAGCAGGCCTTAAAACCTAGTTTAAGGGAAGATATAAATGAAGGGTCCAATGAAAAGGTAGAGGCCTTGTGGGTTGAAATACACACTGGGGGCACACATAATAAAAAGATATTGGTGGGGGTTTGCTACAAGCCACCTAATGTTGGGGAGTTGGAGGAAGCCCAACTTTTACTGCAAATGGAAAAGGCTGCTAGGTCAGCAAAGGTAATTATAATGGGAGATTTCAACTACCCTGAAATTGACTGGAGCAATATGACTTCAGGCACAACAAAGGGAAATATTTTTCTAAGTATGATAAATGATAATTTTATGTCCCAACTAGTAGAGGAGCCAACTAGAAAAGAGGCTTTGCTTGACCTAGTGCTCTCAAACGATTCTGACATTGTAAACAATGTGCAGGTAAGGGAACATTTGGGCAGCAGTGACCACAATATTGTATCCTTTGAAGTTTGTTATGAGAAACCCAATAGCAAGAGTTTAACCAAAACATTCAATTTCAAAAAGGCTAATTTTACAAAGTTAAAAGAAGCTTTAAAGGATATCCAGTGGGATGTAATTTTCAAAGATAAAAATGCACAAGAGTCATGGAATGTATTTAAAATGCTCTTGGGCAAATATACACGTCAATATATACCATTGGGGAATAAGCACAAGAGAAGTAAAGCAAAACCAATGTGGATTAATAATGTGGTTAGCAGGGAAATGAGAAATAAAAAGCAGGCTTTTAAGGTGTTTAAGTCAAATGGGTCAGATGCATCATTTAAAAAATATAAAGAATGTAATAAAATCTGCAAACAAGCAATTAAGCTTGCTAAAATAGAAAATGAGAGAAACATTGCAAATGAGAGCAAGAAAAACCCTAAACAATTCTACAAGTATATTAACAACAAAAAAGTTAAGGTTGATATTGGTCCTCTTAGGACTGAAACAGGTGACTTGATTAGTGAGGATAAAGCTATGGCTGACACCCTAAATACATTCTTTGCTTCAGTATATACAAAGGAAGCAGAAATGACAAGCTGTCGGCAAACAGACAAAACCATGGAATTTCCTCCAACATCTACATGGCTTACTGAGGACAAGGCCCAAAAGAGACTGGAAAGGGTTATAGTGAATAAAGCGCCTGGACCGGACGGTATACACCGAAGGGTACTTAAGGAACTTAAGTTCAGTAATAGCAAAACCATTATACTTAATATTTATTGATTCGCTTTCATCAGGCATAGTGCCCTGTGATTGGAGGAAAGCTGATGTAGTTCCATTGTTTAAAAAGGGAGCAAGATCCAAACCTGGAAATTATAGACCTGTGAGCTTGATTTCCATAGTGGGTAAGATACTAGAAGGGTTATTAACTGACAGTATTCAGAACTATGTGAAGACAAACAATATCATTAGTAGGAATCAGCATGGTTTCATGAAGAACAGATCATGTCAGACTAATTTACTTGCATTTTATGAAAGAGTGAGTAGTAATTTGGACAGGGGAATTGCTGTTGATGTAGTATACTTGGATTTTGCAAAAGCCTTTGACACAGTGCCTCACAACAGGTTACTGCATAAATTAAAAGGCTTCGGTTTGGGTGGTGTTATCTGTACATGGATTGAGAACTGGTTAAATGATAGATGGCAGAGAGTTGTTGTAAATGGAACTTTTTCAAATTGGTCTAGGGTTATAAGTGGGGTGCCGCAGGGTTCAGTCCTGGGCCCAATGCTTTTTAATTTGTTTATTAATGATCTAGAAGTGGGAATTGAAAGTAGCATCTCAGTCTTTGCTGATGACACTAAGCTATGTAAGGAAATACATACAGAGCTCGATGTTTTTTCCCTACAGAAGGATTTAGATAAACTAAGTGAATGGGCAGAAAAGTGGCAGATGTCATTTAATGTAGATAAATGTAAGGTTATGCATTTGGGTTGTAGAAACAAACTTGCTACATATGGAACAAATGGGAAACAACTTGGGAAATCCTCATTAGAGAAAGATTTAGGTGTACTGATAGACAATAGTCTTCACAGCAGTGTGCAGAGTCACTCAGCTGCTGCAAGAGCAAATAGAGTACTAGCCTGCATAAAAAGAGGTGTAGAAGCAAGGGATGCTAATATTATCCTACCTTTGTATAAATCCTTGGTTAGGCCTCATCTAGAATATGGAGTACAATTTTGGGCGCCTGTTCTAAAAAAAAGACATTACTGAACTGGAAAAGGTGCAGAGACGTGCAACAAAACTGATAAAGGGATTGGAGGATCTGAGTTACAAAGAGAGACTAGCCAAACTGGGTTTGTTTACATTAGAAAAGAGACGTCTAAGGGGTGATATGATTACCATTTACAAATACATTCAAGGTCAATACAAAGAACTATCCAATTAATTATTTATGCAAAGAGCTGAGCTAAGAACAAGAGGTCATCAATTAAGACTTGAGGAAAGGCACTTTCGACTAAAACACAGGCAGGGATTCTTTACAGTAAGGGCGGTAAGGCTATGGAATTCTTTGCCTCGGGATGTTGTGCTTGCAGATAATGTAACTGCATTCAAAAAAGCAATGGATGCCTATCTAGCACAGAACAATATTGACAGTTATGACAGATGGCTTGAAAGCAAATAGGATATTGAGCCGGGGAACTATTTCACACACACACACACACACACAGCAATGCATTCCGTACCCCTCTGGCACTCAAAGGGTTAAACATTTGCGTGCCAGAAGGGTATGCAAAGCAATGCTTTACTTAAAGGGATAGTAATGTTTCATAATAAAAGCAGCTCTAATTAATCATCATAGTATTTGGACTTTGGAGAGTGTTATTTCAATTCTGTCAGAGTTGTAGTACAAGAGTAATTCAATGACAAAGTGTCCCCCTGCCGCAGAAGGGAGGTGCCCAGGTAGACTGCACAGAGGGACAATCTTCAATTAAGATAAGGGAAAAACCTGAAAAACTTGTCAAGGGAGGCAGGGCTTTCATTGTTCTCATAGGAAGAAGATTGTCCCCTTCTGTTATCTGTCTGGTCTATGGACTGGATTCCACATCTGAGAAGAGATGGCTTACACTAGGTAAAAGGGGCGGGAGGGGAAACTTTGCTTGTGAATATCTCTTAAACCATAAAGGTTTGAGAGATAAGACTTATATCGTTCTTCATGTTTTTTTTAATGCCTACAAAATAAAATAAAGTTAAAACGAAGAATTACTATCCCTTTAACTATCTGGTGCTCAAAGGGTTAAGACCATAGTTAACTAGTAATGTCATTTATTTCATAATCATCTGAGTGCCAGAGGTACGTGCAACACATTGCAAATCATCATGTTGCACGCTCCTTCGGCACTGAAAAGGTTAAACCGTTAAGGGATATAAAATGTATCGAAGTGGGGCGATAGCATTACTTTTTATTCTATGTGACTGGTAGTTCTCAGTGTTTTGCCGTGGCAGAACCATGTAGCTTCACTTTTAAATCTGAGTTGGTTCAGGTGCATACCTCCCAACTGTCCCTCTTTTAGACCCAAATCCCTCTGTCCCTCTTTTCCACCCTAATGTCCCTCTTTTTAGGAGATCAGACTGTGTGGTGTGTATATATAAGTGCATCACACTGCTCTACAGCAATAAAACTCACATTAATGTTTGTTTAAACGTCAGTATATGTGATTATAAATTAGTTATGTGTAAATAAAATACTTTGGTTATAAGTCATTTATTAGGTTACACAAGGAGGTGTCAATAGGTCATAAAATAGCCTAAAAATTCTCGATAATGGCCCACCCACCAGCCACACCTCCAGCCACTCCCCCTAAAACACAAGTGTCCCTCTTTGGCAATTTGAAATGTTGGGAGGTATGCAGGTGATTAATGTACCAGCTGTAGAATCTGTAAAACCAAAAAAGTTGCCGGTTCTAGACCCGACAAGGTCAGCTCAGTCTTTCACGCTTCTGAGGTAGACAAAATGAGTCCAGGACATAACTGAAAATGAGAGACAATCTCAATGTATTCTTCCTGGTAAAATACTTAAAAAAAACAAACAAAAAAAATGAAATCCTTTAACCTACTGCATGCTAGAAAGTTTGCTAATGATTGATGCGCAATGAGTTGGAGACCTCTCTAGCATTCAAAGGGTTAACCTAGTATCAGTATTAAAGGGACAATAATGTCCCATAAAAAAATATATATTTTTTTATAGAAGTTAAAAATAAATGATGTTGTACAAATCCCATCTCTCAAACCGCTATGGTTTGAGAGATATTCGTTTTGAAAGTTCCCCCCTGCCACCCCTTCTCCTGACGTAAGCGTCTAGCTGGCAGCAGGAGATCCCGGTCCGGGGTACCAGCCGGCGGCTCTGCAGCAGAGCCAAAATCATGTTATTTAAAAATAATTACTTCATTGGAACGGTCTACAAAGTGTGTCTTGTTTGCAAGCACACTTTGTAGAACGTTCCATTGAAGTAGTTCTTTTTAAATAACGCTATTGCAGCTCTGCTGGAGAGCCTCCTCGTGTCAGCCGATACGGATCTCCTGCTGTCAGTAGAGCGCTGACGTCAGGAGAAGGGGGGGCGGGGGGGGAGTTTAGATGTGAATATCTCTCAAACCATAGCGGTTTGAGAGATGGGATTTGTACAACATCATTTATTTTTTTAACCTCTACAAAAAAATAATAACTTTTTAGGGGGCATTAGTGTCTTTTTAAATGTATGTCAAATTTGGTTGGTATTGGTCTCCTAAAGGAGAATGAACACATCCGTGGAGTGGAGGAGGGTTCCCTGACGTACCGAACAGGTTCTACAGGACTCACGTCAATAATGGTGGACAGGGGACTGAATCAATTACCTGGATAAGCTCACCTGATACATTTTAGCCTAATACTGTACCCTTAAAGGGGAACTATCACCTCTTAATAATACCACCCCAACACACACAGAAAATCCTAATGACCCCTATGAATTATGCCCTTGTGCCTTTGTTCCAGAGAGAACATCTTCAATTAGTCCTGGATGTCAGATCTGTGGAGACGGACATGACAGTTGCTAGCAGGACCTCAATGCACCGGATAACCCCCGTGTCCATAATGTAGTGAAGCTGTGACAGTATATCTTAAACTAAGGCATAAGGAAGCAGTTCATAGGGGGGCATTAGGATGTTCTGTCCATAGGAAGGTTGGTGTGTGTGTGTGGGTATTATTAACTTTTTGAGTGCCAGGGGGTTACACAGCACTAATGTGTTGTGTACCCCTCTGGCACTCAATGGGTTAAGAGATGTTGGTCCTCCTTTAACAGTACATTATTATAGTAAAATATATCAGATGAGCTGTTCCAGGGGATTGTGTTATTCCCCTCTCCACAACCTGCTTCAGGGAACCATGGGGTTCCAGTGAACACAGTGTGAGAACCATGGGGTTCCAGTGAACACAGTGTGAGAACCATGGGGTTCCAGTGAACACAGTGTGAGAACCATGGGGTTCCATGGAACACAGTGTGAGAACCATGGGGTTCCATGGAACACAGTGTGAGAACCATGGGGTTCCAGTGAACACAGTGTGAGATTCATGTGGTTCCACAGAGTGCAGTGAGGGAATCATGAGGGAATCATGGGGTTCCACGGAACACAGTGTGAGAACCATGGGATTCCACGGAACACAGTGTGAGAACCACGGGGTTCCAGTGAACACAGTGTGAGAATCATGGGGTTCCACGAAACACAGTGTGAGAACCATGGGATTCCACGGAACACAGTGTGAGAACCACGGGGTTCCAGTGAACACAGTATGAGAATCATGGGGTTCCACGAAACACAGTGTGAGAATCATGTGGTTCCACAGAGCGCAGTGAGGGAATCATGAGGGAATCACAGGGTTCCACGGAACACAGTGTGAGATCCATGGGTTCCACGGAACACAGTGTGAGAACCATGGGTTCCACGGAACACAGTGTGAGAATCATGGGGTTCCACGGAACACAGTGTGAGAATCATGGGGTTCCACGAAACACAGTGTGAGAACCATGGGGTTCCACGGAACACGGTGAGGGAGTCATGGGGTTCCACGGAACACAGTGTGAGAACCATGGGGTTCCACGGAACACGGTGAGGGAGTCATGGGGTTCCACAGAACACAGTGTGAGAACCGTTGCAATAGAGTAAGAAACGTGAGGAATTAGTTGGCGCTATATAAATAAAGAATAACAATAAGAGTTTATATTTTGCAGAGTTTCTGTCTCACACAGTTCATATTGGTGGATGTTGGTGCCTATTGTGATATCTCACTCTGTGTGGCCGTATGCACCAGAGTAAATGGAGAGCAAATCAGCAGCAGCACAGAGAATTAATACAGCTTCCCTTTCATTTAAATGATGACATTAACCTACTGAATGCTATAGCGGTCTGTCATCCAGAATTGGTCCACTTTTTACTTTGTGTGACTGTCCCAGGGTCACTGCACATTGTGATGTCTCATCCAGGCTTCTACAGCATGCAGGGAAATTCAGTGGCTGTCAGTTTTGGTCTTGGGGGCACGCCATGAGGTCGGGTTTTAACCCTTTGAGTGCCAGAGGGGTACGCAACACATTGCTCTGCAATGCGCTGCGTACCCCTCTGGCAATCAAAGGGTTAACACTACCTGTAATTAACCCCTTAATGACTGGTGATGTGCCAGGACCTTCACCGTTTTTTTTTTCTTTAACCCCATCCCGACAATTGACTTACCAGGTACGTCCCAGGACGTACCTGGTAAGTCCCGGAAGTCCGGGTCTCCATGCGGTGCACGCCATTTGGGGACTCCGGAATTGTTTAAAAAAAAAAATGTTAGCCGGGCGTTAAGGTGACAGCCGTGTACGCACGTGGCTGTCACTAAGGGGTTAAGGACTGGTGACTGTCCTGACACATACAATCCATTGTGCTTACAGAGCTCCTGTGGGAGAGCGGTAAGCTCTAACGGGGTCTGAAATTGCCTGTTCCAGGACCCGGAGCGGTCTCTCTAAGAGCCCCATTCGGCACTTCAGTACGTGTCACTGGTCACGTGTGCTGGCGCATCGGCATAGATCAAAGCGGTCCTTAAAGTGATAGTAATGTTTCACAAAAACAGCAGCTCCAAGTAATCTTCATTGTATATGAGCCATAGAGAGTGTTACTTCCATGGGCGACAGGCAGGACGGAGCGCGGACATCTTCCCATTGTGACGTCCGCGTGCCTGCTCTGTCAGTCCCAGCCGGAGCCAAATGGTTCCTAGCAACACCACCTAGACCCGGCTGGGACTGACATTGCAGGCGCGCGGACGTCACAATGGCAAGATGTCCTGCCTGTCACCCATAGAAGACAGCAGAAATCTATTAAATAAGGTAATAATTCTGGCGACTAGCGCTGCTAAGCAGCTAGTTGCCAGATGGGGACTTAGTGAAGCTAAACATTGTGTGGGGTGGTAGTTCTGCTTTAAAGGAAAGAATTGTTAAATATCTAAATTAAATGGCTTGCAAGATCCCATACAACACAGGTTTACTGCAAGGAGATCTTGTCAAATTAACCTTTTTTGATTGGGTAACTAAAATAATAGACCAGGGATATAGCTAGATTCCAGTAAGGCACTTGACACTATCCATCATAGAAGACCATTTTTGTGTTTAAAAACATTAAAGTCACAATAAGGATATATTGGATATTATGGTAAAAGTGTAACTGAAAAGTATGTTTAATTTTCACCCTTTGGGTGCCAGAAGAATGTCCAATGCATTGGATACCACTCTGGTACGCAAAGGGTTAAGCCAGGAGTGGTACTAAATACCTGGAACTCAAGTGGCGCTGTCAGGACTGGATTCCCCATAAGGCAGAGAGCCAAGTTTTGATGGAAACGTCAGCGGTGCTGGCCACTCCCACATTCTCAATTATCGGTGTTGCTGGTTAACCCTTTGAATGCCCGAGGGGCATGTTACATTGGGTATTGTGTGTATATGTGTGCGCACCAGGAAACAGTAGATGAGGATGGTGCTTTGCGCACCCCTCAGGCACGCAAAGGGTTAATGGTGGTGCGTTTATTTACTAGATTACATTAACCTTTTACTGGGCATTATTTAACCCCTTTGATGCTAAAGAGGTCTCCATTGTGATGTATTGGAGAATGAAGGGGTTAAAGGGATAGTAATGGTTAATTTTATGTTTCTTTCATACTGTAGGCATTAAAAAATATTAATAACGATGTAAGTCTTGTCTCTCAAACCATTGTGGTGTGAGAGATATGCCTCGCTGAGGTTACCTCTTCCTGGCTGTTGGAAAGAAGTCAGCGCTCTATCTGACAGCTACAGAATCTGGTCATTTGACCGCATGGAGTCTCTTCAGCAGAGCTGAAATCTGGCAATCTAAACATAAATACTTCATTGGAACGGTCTACAAAGTGTGCCTGGTTTCCAAGCACACTTTGTGGACCATTCCAATTAAGTATTTATTTCTAAATAGCGTGATTTTTAGCTCTGCTGAAGAGCCTCCATCTGGTCAAATGACCAGATTCTGTAGCTGTCAGCCAGAGAGCTGACTTCTTTCTAACAGCCAGGAAGAGGTAACCTTAGTGAGGTATATCTCTCACACCACAAAGGTCTGAGAGACAAGACTTACTTTTGCATGTTACAGTGGGCGTTGTTTGTGTGCCAGGAAACAGTAGATGAGGATGGAGAGTAGGAAGATGAGGGGCAGGACTGGGACTAAGGGCACCTACAGTTATTTTGCTTAGTGCACATTAACCCTTTGAGTGCCAGAGGGGTAGGCAACGCATTGCATTGCGCATGCCGCTGGCACTGAAAGGGTGAAATGCAAATCTGGACCTGTGTACTGGATACTGGATGTACTGATACAACAATAGTTGGTTCTATATAGAATAGTAAAATGCAAATAGTGTTCATGTGCACATGACAATATAACAGAGATAGTACTGTGCATGTGGTAGTAAAGTAGCAGTAAAACTGTGGTTATGAGCGTCTGGGGATAATAAAGACATGGCAGTTCTCCATAGATTAGTGTTTTCAGATGGATGATGTCAGGGTTGGATTAAGGGCTTAGTGGCCTTGGAATTGAACATTATGATGGCCATACGTGAACCTTCTTGTCCCCAAGCCTCCTGAGGTCCAAAAAGGTCTGGGAATCAGAGTGTCCAAATAAAGCGACTTGCCTCATGAAAATGGGCATACCTGTAAACCTTGTCCTCTTGAGCCCCCAGAGTGGGGTCATGTTCTGCAACCAGGGGATATAAATGATGCAATTCATGTCATAGAGGGATGGGGCTTAATCGGATGGGTGGGGTTTATCGTCCTTGTGTCATAAAGTGGGAGCAACAGGGTCGGAAGGAGGCGAAGTGGGGGGCAGAGTGGGAGGAACATGCTGGGAAGGAGGAGAATTGGTTGGGAAGTGGAACAGGGTTGGAAGGAGGACAAGTGGGCAGGAAATAGGAGGAACAGGTTGTGAAAGAGGAGAAGTGGACAAGACAGGGTAGGAAGAAGGAGAACTGGGTGGGAATTGGAAGAAACAAGTAGGGAACGAGAGGAAGTGGGAGCAACAGGGTGGGAAGGAAGAATAGTAGGTGGGAAGTGGGAGGAACAGGGTGGGAAGGAGAAGAGGGTGGGAAGTGGGAGGAACAGGGTGGGAAGGAGAAGTGGACATGAAGTAGTGGAACAGGGTGGGATGGAGAAGTAGGTGGGAAGTGGGAGGAACAGAGTGGAAAGGAAGAGAAGTGGGTGGAAAGTGGGAGGAACAGGGCTGGAAGGAGAAGTAGGTGGGAAGTGGGAGGAACAGGGTGGGAAGGAGAAGTAGGCAGGAAGTGGGAGGAACAGGGTGGAAAGGATCAGTAGGCGGGAAGTGGGAAGAAAAGGGTGGGTAGGAGAAGTGGACACAAAGCAGTGGAATAGGGTGGGAAGGGGAAGGGGGTGGGAAGTGGGAGGAACATGGTGGGAAGGAGGAGAAGAGGGTGGAAAGTGGGAGGAACAAGGCGGGAAGGAGGTGGAACAGGAAGGGAAGGAGAAGTAGGTGGGAAGTGGGAGGAACAGGGTGGGTAGGAGAAGTGGACACAAAGTAGTGGAACAGGGTGGGAAGGAGAAGTGCACACAAAGTAGTGGAACAGGGTGGAAGGAGAAGTGGACACTAAGTGGTGGAACAGGGTGGGAAGGAGGAGTAGGCGGGAGGTGGCAGGAACAGGGTGGTAAGGAGAAGGAGGTGTCATGGTAATCAGGCAAAGAAGGACAGACACAAAGATAAAATATAACCACCTTTATTTATTATATCCGCAATAATGGTAGAGCCCACACAGAACCCCAGACATATGCCAATAGGACCCAAGGTCCCTCCGGAGCTGCACACTGTGCTGTGCACTGCACTACTCAAGAGGCAACAGAGAGCAAGACCAGACCAGAGCCAGGAGACACAGAGACTACAGGTCAGACAAGCAGGTAGTGTAGGGAGCGAGTAGGCAGCCAAAGTCACAGGTCAGACAAGCCGGGACTACACGGAGCGAGAGTAACCAGGCCACTGGTCAGACAACTGGAGACTATGCTGAGCGAGTAGGAGCCAGGGCCACTGGTCAGGCAAACCAAGGACTACAAGGAGCTAAAGTAATCAGGCCCACAGGGAAGGCAACTGGAGGATACACTGAGTGGGTAGTAGCCAGGGTCACTGGTCAGGCAAGCCGGGGTCATACACAGAGCAGGTAGTCAGCCAGAGCCACAGATCAGAACCAATGTGGGTAGTCAGACAAGCCGGGGTCATACACAGAGTGAGCAGTCAGCCAGAGCCACAGGTCAGAACCAATGGGGGTATCCAGACAAGCCAGGGTCATACACAGAGCGAGTAGTCAGCGAGAGCCACAGGTCAGAGTCAATGTGGGTAGTCAGACAAGCCAGGGTCATACACAGAGAGAGATTCTCAAGCAAACACGGGTCACAACGGAGAGCAAGAGTAACGAGCAGGAACACCACATAAGTGCAATTACTCCGAGGCCCATGGAGGTTTATAAAGGAACAGAAGAAGGTGGGACCCAATTAGGCCACCCAAAATAGGCCCATAAACATGTGTCTGTGCTAGTGCCTGTTACCTGATGTCAGCAATGAGGAAGTGGCTGGAGGTAGGAAGCACAGGTAAACTTAGCCTCTAAGGGAGACTGTTTTGTAGGTGGGAAGTGGGAGGAACAGGGTGGGAAGGAGAAGTAGGCAGAAAGTGGGAAGAACAGGGTGGGTAGGAGAAGTGGACACAAAGTAGTGGAACAAGGTAGGTAGGAGAAGTAGTTGGGCAGTGGGAGGAACAAGGTGGGAAGAAGGAGAAGTGGGTGAAAGGTGGGAGGAACAGGGTGGGAAGGAGAAGTAGGCGGGAAGTGGGAGGAACAGGATGGGAAGGAGGAGGAAAAGTGATAGAAACAGGGTGGGAAGAATGAGAAGTGGGCAGAGTTTCACAGGAAATTCACCACCGTACCCAAAGAATAAAATCTCCAAATAGCTGTTGCTTTAAATGGGGCATTGAGAACATTGAATGCTAGAGAGGTCTCCAGCGCATTGCATCGCAATGCATTGGAGACCTCTCTAGCATTCAAGGGGTGAATTAACGGGAAATTTCATTTCTCTCCAATGGCGCAATTGCATTGCTCCAGACATGAGCCACTTTTCTCTATGCAAAAAGCCCTCTGTATTCTAAATAAACACAATATTCTCTGTTTTTGTTTGTCACAGAGCGTCCACGATGGGGGAGACTGGAAGTAAACTGGCCCCCGAACCAAGAGGTCACTATGAATGGTCAGCAACTAGAACAGGTAATGAACCAGAGTTCACAGGTCACAGGTGAGGCTTTTAGTGCTGTCTGTCTGAGTAGTGCGTGTGTGTGTGTGTGTGTGTGTGCGCGCGAGACTGGTACTGCTGCTGTCTGTACTGTACCTGTACTGTGTATACATGTCATGGTGTAGTAGTGTGTGTGCGCGCGAGACTGGTACTGCTGCTGTCTGCACTGTACCTGTGCTGTGTATTCATGTCATGGTGTAGTAGTGTGTGTGTGTGAGGAGGAGACTGGCACTGCTGCTGTCTGTACTGTACCTGTGCTGTGTATACTTGTCATGGTGTAGTAGTGTGTGTGCGCGCGAGACTGGTACTGCTGCTGTCTGTACTGTACCTGTACTGTGTATACATGTCATGGTGTAGTAGTGTGTGTGTGCGCGAGACTGGTACTGCTGCTGTCTGTACTGTACCTGTGCTGTGTATACATGTTATGGTGTAGTAGTGTGTGTCTGTGTGAGGAGGAGACTGGCACTGCTGCTGTCTGTACTGTACCTGTGCTGTGTATACATGTCATGGTGTAGTAGTGTGTGTGTGAGGAGGAGACTGGCACTGCTGCTGTCTGTACTGTACCTGTGCTGTGTATACATGTCATGGTGTAGTAGTGTGTGAGGAGGAGACTGGCACTGCTGCTGTCTGTACTGTACCTGTGCTGTGTATTCATGTCATGGTGTAGTAGTGTGTGTGTGAGGAGGAGACTGGCACTGCTGCTGCCTGTACTGTACCTGTGCTGTGTATACATGTCATGGTGTAGTAGTGTGTGTGAGGAGGAAACTGGCACTGCTGCTGTCTGTACTGTACCAGTGCTGTGTATACATGTCATGGTGTAGTGTGTGTGTGAGGAGGAGACTGGCACTGCTGATGTCTGCACTGTACCTGTGCTGTGTATACATGTCATGGTGTAGTAGTGTTTGTGAGGAGGAGACTGGTACTGCTGCTGTCTGTACTGTACCTGTACTGTGTATACATGTCATGGTGTAGTAGTGTGTGTGCGCGCGAGACTGGTACTGCTGCTGTCTGCACTGTACCTGTGCTGTGTATTCATGTCATGGTGTAGTAGTGTGTGTGTGTGAGGAGGAGACTGGCACTGCTGCTGTCTGTACTGTACCTGTGCTGTGTATACTTGTCATGGTGTAGTAGTGTGTGTGCGCGCGAGACTGGTACTGCTGCTGTCTGTACTGTACCTGTACTGTGTATACATGTCATGGTGTAGTAGTGTGTGTGTGCGCGAGACTGGTACTGCTGCTGTCTGTACTGTACCTGTGCTGTGTATACATGTTATGGTGTAGTAGTGTGTGTCTGTGTGAGGAGGAGACTGGCACTGCTGCTGTCTGTACTGTACCTGTGCTGTGTATACATGTCATGGTGTAGTAGTGTGTGTGTGAGGAGGAGACTGGCACTGCTGCTGTCTGTACTGTACCTGTGCTGTGTATACATGTCATGGTGTAGTAGTGTGTGAGGAGGAGACTGGCACTGCTGCTGTCTGTACTGTACCTGTGCTGTGTATTCATGTCATGGTGTAGTAGTGTGTGTGTGAGGAGGAGACTGGCACTGCTGCTGCCTGTACTGTACCTGTGCTGTGTATACATGTCATGGTGTAGTAGTGTGTGTGAGGAGGAAACTGGCACTGCTGCTGTCTGTACTGTACCAGTGCTGTGTATACATGTCATGGTGTAGTGTGTGTGTGAGGAGGAGACTGGCACTGCTGATGTCTGCACTGTACCTGTGCTGTGTATACATGTCATGGTGTAGTAGTGTTTGTGAGGAGGAGACTGGTACTGCTGCTGTCTGTACTGTACCTGTGCTGTGTATACATGTCATGGTGTAGTGTGTGTGTGAGGAGGAGACTGGGACTGCTGCTGTCTGCACTGTACCTGTGCTGTGTATACATGTCATGGTGTAGTAGTGTGTGAGGAGGAGACTGGTACTGCTGCTGTCTGTACTGTACCTGTGCTGTGTATACATGTCATGGTGTAGTGTGTGTGTGAGGAGGAGACTGGCACTGCTGATGTCTGCACTGTACCTGTGCTGTGTATACATGTCATGGTGTAGTAGTGTATGTGAGGAGGAGACTGGCAATGCTGCTGTCTGTACTGTACCTGTGCTGTGTATACATGTCATGGTGTAGTGTGTGTGTGAGGAGGAGACTGGCACTGCTGATATCTGCACTGTACCTGTGCTGTGTATACATGTCATGGTGTAGTAGTGTATGTGAGGAGGAGACTGGCACTGCTGCTGTCTGTACTGTACCTGTGCTGTGTATACATGTCATGGTGTAGTGTGTGTGTGAGGAGGAGACTGGCACTGCTGATGTCTGCACTGTACCTGTGCTGTGTATACATGTCATGGTGTAGTAGTGTATGTGAGGAGGAGACTGGCACTGCTGCTGTCTGTACTGTACCTGTGCTGTGTATACATGTCATGGTGTAGTGTGTGTGTGAGGAGGAGACTGGCACTGCTGATGTCTGCACTGTACCTGTGCTGTGTATACACGTCATAGTGTAGTAGTGTGTGTGTGAGGAGGAGACTGGCACTGCTGCTGTCTGTACTGTACCTGTGCTGTGTATACATGTCATGGTGTAGTGTGTGTGTGAGGAGGAGACTGGCACTGCTGATGTCTGCACTGTACCTGTGCTGTGTATACATGTCATGGTGTAGTAGTGTATGTGAGGAGGAGACTGGCACTGCTGCTGTCTGTACTGTACCTGTGCTGTGTATACATGTCATGGTGTAGTGTGTGTGTGAGGAGGAGACTGGGACTGCTGCTGTCTGCACTGTACCTGTGCTGTGTATACATGTCATGGTGTAGTAGTGTATGTGAGGAGGAGACTGGCACTGCTGCTGTCTGTACTGTACCAGTGCTGTGTATACATGTCATGGTGTAGGAGTGTGTGTGTGAGGAGGAGACTGGCACTGCTGCTGTCTGTACTGTACCTGTGCTGTGTATACATGTCATGGTGTAGTAGTGTGTGTGAGGAGGAAACTGGCACTGCTGCTGTCTGTACTGTACCAGTGCTGTGTATACATGTCATGGTGTAGTGTGTGTGTGAGGAGGAGACTGGCACTGCTGATGTCTGCACTGTACCTGTGCTGTGTATACATGTCATGGTGTAGTAGTGTATGTGAGGAGGAGACTGGCACTGCTGCTGTCTGTACTGTACCTGTGCTGTGTATACATGTCATGGTGTAGTGTGTGTGTGAGGAGGAGACTGGGACTGCTGCTGTCTGCACTGTACCTGTGCTGTGTATACATGTCATGGTGTAGTAGTGTGTGAGGAGGAGACTGGTACTGCTGCTGTCTGTACTGTACCTGTGCTGTGTATACATGTCATGGTGTAGTGTGTGTGTGAGGAGGAGACTGGCACTGCTGATGTCTGCACTGTACCTGTGCTGTGTATACATGTCATGGTGTAGTAGTGTATGTGAGGAGGAGACTGGCACTGCTGCTGTCTGTACTGTACCTGTGCTGTGTATACATGTCATGGTGTAGTGTGTGTGTGAGGAGGAGACTGGCACTGCTGATGTCTGCACTGTACCTGTGCTGTGTATACATGTCATGGTGTAGTAGTGTATGTGAGGAGCAGACTGGCACTGCTGCTGTCTGTACTGTACCTGTGCTGTGTATACATGTCATGGTGTAGTGTGTGTGTGAGGAGGAGACTGGCACTGCTGATGTCTGCACTGTACCTGTGCTGTGTATACATGTCATGGTGTAGTAGTGTATGTGAGGAGGAGACTGGCACTGCTGCTGTCTGTACTGTACCTGTGCTGTGTATACATGTCATGGTGTAGTGTGTGTGTGAGGAGGAGACTGGCACTGCTGATGTCTGCACTGTACCTGTGCTGTGTATACACGTCATAGTGTAGTAGTGTGTGTGTGAGGAGGAGACTGGCACTGCTGCTGTCTGTACTGTACCTGTGCTGTGTATACATGTCATGGTGTAGTGTGTGAGTGAGGAGGAGACTGGCACTGCTGATGTCTGCACTGTACCTGTGCTGTGTATACATGTCATGGTGTAGTAGTGTATGTGAGGAGGAGACTGGCACTGCTGCTGTCTGTACTGTACCTGTGCTGTGTATACATGTCATGGTGTAGTGTGTGTGTGAGGAGGAGACTGGGACTGCTGCTGTCTGCACTGTACCTGTGCTGTGTATACATGTCATGGTGTAGTAGTGTATGTGAGGAGGAGACTGGCACTGCTGCTGTCTGTACTGTACCAGTGCTGTGTATACATGTCATGGTGTAGGAGTGTGTGTGTGAGGAGGAGACTGGCACTGCTGCTGTCTGTACTGTACCTGTGCTGTGTATACATGTCATGGTGTAGTAGTGTGTGTGAGGAGGAAACTGGCACTGCTGCTGTCTGTACTGTACCAGTGCTGTGTATACATGTCATGGTGTAGTGTGTGTGTGAGGAGGAGACTGGCACTGCTGATGTCTGCACTGTACCTGTGCTGTGTATACATGTCATGGTGTAGTAGTGTATGTGAGGAGGAGACTGGCACTGCTGCTGTCTGTACTGTACCTGTGCTGTGTATACATGTCATGGTGTAGTGTGTGTGTGAGGAGGAGACTGGGACTGCTGCTGTCTGCACTGTACCTGTGCTGTGTATACATGTCATGGTGTAGTAGTGTGTGAGGAGGAGACTGGTACTGCTGCTGTCTGTACTGTACCTGTGCTGTGTATACATGTCATGGTGTAGTAGTGTGTGAGGAGGAGACTGGTACTGCTGCTGCCTGTACTGTACCTGTGCTGTGTATACATGTCATGGTGTAGTGTGTGTGTGCGCGCGAGACTGGTACTGCTGCTGTCTGCACTGTACCTGTGCTGTGTATACATGTCATGGTGTAGTACTGTGTGTGTGTGAGGAGACTGGCACTGCTGCTGTCTGTACTGTACCTGTGCTGTGTATACATGTCATGGTGTAGTAGTGTGTGTGTGTGAGGAGACTGGCACTGCTGCTGTCTGCACTGTACCTGTGCTGTGTATACATGTCATGGTGTAGTAGTGTGTGTGTGAGGAGGAGACTGGCACTGCTGCTGTCTGCACTGTACCTGTGCTGTGTATACATGTCATGGTGTAGTAGTGTGCGTGTGAGGAGGAGACTGGCACTGCTGCTGTCTGTACTGTACCTGTGCTGTGTATACATGTCATGGTGTAGTAGTGTGTGTGGAGGAGACTGGCACTGCTGCTGTCTGCACTGTACCTGTGCTGTGTATACATGTCATGGTGTAGTAGTGTGTGTGTGTGGAGGAGGAGACTGGCACTGCTGCTGTCTGCACTGTACCTGTGCTGTGTATACACGTCATGGTGTAGTAGTGTATGTGAGGAGGAAACTGGCACTGCTGCTGTCTGTACTGTACCTGTGCTGTGTATACATGTCATGGTGTAGTGTGTGTGTGTGAGGAGGAGACTGGCACTGCTGATGTCTGCACTGTACCTGTGCTGTGTATACACGTCATAGTGTAGTAGTGTGTGTGTGAGGAGGAGACTGGCACTGCTGCTGTCTGTACTGTACCTGTGCTGTGTATACATGTCATGGTGTAGTGTGTGTGTGAGGAGGAGACTGGCACTGCTGATGTCTGCACTGTACCTGTGCTGTGTATACATGTCATGGTGTAGTAGTGTATGTGAGGAGGAGACTGGCACTGCTGCTGTCTGTACTGTACCTGTGCTGTGTATACATGTCATGGTGTAGTGTGTGTGTGAGGAGGAGACTGGGACTGCTGCTGTCTGCACTGTACCTGTGCTGTGTATACATGTCATGGTGTAGTAGTGTATGTGAGGAGGAGACTGGCACTGCTGCTGTCTGTACTGTACCAGTGCTGTGTATACATGTCATGGTGTAGGAGTGTGTGGGTGAGGAGGAGACTGGCACTGCTGCTGTCTGTACTGTACCTGTGCTGTGTATACATGTCATGGTGTAGTAGTGTGTGTGAGGAGGAAACTGGCACTGCTGCTGTCTGTACTGTACCAGTGCTGTGTATACATGTCATGGTGTAGTGTGTGTGTGAGGAGGAGACTGGCACTGCTGATGTCTGCACTGTACCTGTGCTGTGTATACATGTCATGGTGTAGTAGTGTATGTGAGGAGGAGACTGGGACTGCTGCTGTCTGTACTGTACCAGTGCTGTGTATACATGTCATGGTGTAGGAGTGTGTGTGTGAGGAGGAGACTGGCACTGCTGCTGTCTGTACTGTACCTGTGCTGTGTATACATGTCATGGTGTAGTAGTGTGTGTGAGGAGGAAACTGGCACTGCTGCTCTCTGTACTGTACCAGTGCTGTGTATACATGTCATGGTGTAGGAGTGTGTGTGTGAGGAGGAGACTGGCACTGCTGCTGTCTGTACTGTACCTGTGCTGTGTATACATGTCATGGTGTAGTAGTGTGTGAGGAGGAGACTGGCACTGCTGCTGTCTGTACTGTACCTGTGCTGTGTATACATGTCATGGTGTAGGAGTGTGTGTGTGAGGAGGAGACTGGCACTGCTGCTGTCTGCACTATACCTGTGCTGTGTATACAAGTCATGGTGTAGTGTGTGTGAGGAGGAGACTGGCACTGTTGCTGTCTGCACTGTACCTGTGCTGTGTATACACGTCATGGTGTAGTGTGTGTGAGGAGGAGACTGGCACTGTTGCTGTCTGCACTGTACCTGTGCTGTGTATACAAGTCATGGTGTAGTGTGTGTGAGGAGGAGACTGGCACTGCTGCTGTCTGCACTGTACCTGTGCTGTGTATACATGTCATGGTGTAGTAGTGTGTGTGTGAGGAGGAGACTGGCACTGCTGCTGTCTGTACTGTACCTGTGCTGTGTATACATATCATGGTGTAGTAGTGTGTTTGTGAGGAGGAGACTGGAGCTGTACCTGTGCTGTGTATACATGTCATGGTGTAGTAGTGTGTGTGTGAGGAGGAGACTGGCACTGCTACTGTCTGTACTGTACATGTGCTGTGTATACATGTCATGGTGTAGTAGTGTGTGTGAGGAGGAGACTGGCACTGTTGCTGTCTGCACTGTACCTGTGTTGTGTATACATGTTATGGTGTAGTAGTGTGTGTGAGGAGGAGACTGGCACTATACCTGTGCTGTGTATACATGTCATGGTGTAGTAGTGTGTGTGAGGAGGAGACTGGAACTGCTGCTGTCTGCACTGAACCTGTGCTGTGTATACACGTCATGGTGTAGTGTGTGTGAGGAGGAGACTGGCACTGCTGCTGTCTGCACTGTACCTGTGCTGTGTATACATGTCATGGTGTAGTAGTGTATGTGAGGAGGAGACTGGCACTGCTGCTGTCTGTACTGTACCTGTGCTGTGTATACATGTCATGGTGTAGTGTGTGTGTGAGGAGGAGACTGGCACTGCTGATGTCTGCACTGTACCTGTGCTGTGTATACACGTCATAGTGTAGTAGTGTGTGTGTGAGGAGGAGACTGGCACTGCTGCTGTCTGTACTGTACCTGTGCTGTGTATACATGTCATGGTGTAGTGTGTGTGTGAGGAGGAGACTGGGACTGCTGCTGTCTGCACTGTACCTGTGCTGTGTATACATGTCATGGTGTAGTAGTGTATGTGAGGAGGAGACTGGCACTGCTGCTGTCTGTACTGTACCAGTGCTGTGTATACATGTCATGGTGTAGGAGTGTGTGGGTGAGGAGGAGACTGGCACTGCTGCTGTCTGTACTGTACCTGTGCTGTGTATACATGTCATGGTGTAGTAGTGTGTGTGAGGAGGAAACTGGCACTGCTGCTGTCTGTACTGTACCAGTGCTGTGTATACATGTCATGGTGTAGTGTGTGTGTGAGGAGGAGACTGGCACTGCTGATGTCTGCACTGTACCTGTGCTGTGTATACATGTCATGGTGTAGTAGTGTATGTGAGGAGGAGACTGGGACTGCTGCTGTCTGTACTGTACCAGTGCTGTGTATACATGTCATGGTGTAGGAGTGTGTGTGTGAGGAGGAGACTGGCACTGCTGCTGTCTGTACTGTACCTGTGCTGTGTATACATGTCATGGTGTAGTAGTGTGTGTGAGGAGGAAACTGGCACTGCTGCTCTCTGTACTGTACCAGTGCTGTGTATACATGTCATGGTGTAGGAGTGTGTGTGTGAGGAGGAGACTGGCACTGCTGCTGTCTGTACTGTACCTGTGCTGTGTATACATGTCATGGTGTAGTAGTGTGTGAGGAGGAGACTGGCACTGCTGCTGTCTGTACTGTACCTGTGCTGTGTATACATGTCATGGTGTAGGAGTGTGTGTGTGAGGAGGAGACTGGCACTGCTGCTGTCTGCACTATACCTGTGCTGTGTATACAAGTCATGGTGTAGTGTGTGTGAGGAGGAGACTGGCACTGTTGCTGTCTGCACTGTACCTGTGCTGTGTATACACGTCATGGTGTAGTGTGTGTGAGGAGGAGACTGGCACTGTTGCTGTCTGCACTGTACCTGTGCTGTGTATACAAGTCATGGTGTAGTGTGTGTGAGGAGGAGACTGGCACTGCTGCTGTCTGCACTGTACCTGTGCTGTGTATACATGTCATGGTGTAGTAGTGTGTGTGTGAGGAGGAGACTGGCACTGCTGCTGTCTGTACTGTACCTGTGCTGTGTATACATATCATGGTGTAGTAGTGTGTTTGTGAGGAGGAGACTGGAGCTGTACCTGTGCTGTGTATACATGTCATGGTGTAGTAGTGTGTGTGTGAGGAGGAGACTGGCACTGCTACTGTCTGTACTGTACATGTGCTGTGTATACATGTCATGGTGTAGTAGTGTGTGTGAGGAGGAGACTGGCACTGTTGCTGTCTGCACTGTACCTGTGTTGTGTATACATGTTATGGTGTAGTAGTGTGTGTGAGGAGGAGACTGGCACTATACCTGTGCTGTGTATACATGTCATGGTGTAGTAGTGTGTGTGAGGAGGAGACTGGAACTGCTGCTGTCTGCACTGAACCTGTGCTGTGTATACACGTCATGGTGTAGTGTGTGTGAGGAGGAGACTGGCACTGCTGCTGTCTGCACTGTACCTGTGCTGTGTATACATGTCATGGTGTAGTAGTGTGTGTGAGGAGGAGACTGGCACTGCTGCTGTCTGCACTGTACCTGTGCTGTGTATACATATCATGGTGTAGTAGTGTGTGAGGAGGAGACTGGCACTGCTGCTGTCTGCACTGTACATGTGCTGTGTATACGTGTCATGGTGTAGTAGTGTGTGTGTGTGTGTGAGGAGGAGACTGGCACTGCTGCTGTCTGTACTGTATCTGTGCTGTGTATACATGTCATGGTGTAGTAGTGTGTGAGGAGGAGACTGGCACTGCTGCTGTCTGTACTGTACCTGTCCTGTGTATACATGTCATGGTGTAGTAGTGTGTGTGTGTGTGGAGGAGACCAGCACTGCTACTGTCTGCACTGTACCTGTGCTGTGTATACATGTCATGGAATAGTAGTGTGTGTGTGTGAGGAGACTGGCACTGCTGCTGTCTGCACTGTACCTGTGCTGTGTATACATGTCATGGTGTAGGAGTGTGTGTGAATTAGGATGAAACTGATACTGATTTAGTAGTGGGACACTAGTACTGTTGCTGATTATCTTAATCATGATATATGACCTACAGGTAAAGGACAGCCCTCGTATGCGCCGTCAGCGAAGCATTCTCATCCAAAGCTGGGAATCTGGCAGCCCGAGTCCACGAGATGAGGACTAAAGAGAGGACCCATTTGAGGACAGCTACTGCAGAACTTTTGCTCTCTGTATGGGATCCTTGTTACAGAAAGACGATCAGAATGACACTGCCCCTTCTTATTCTTTGCCCCTGATATCACTGTTTGATATGACATCATTATATGGCATCATCAGGGCTCAACATGTTACAGTCTGGCCCCACCTTTTGCATCACATGATCAGTATCTAATCTGCCAATCAACTTTTGTAATCTATTAAAATCTAATTTGTAATAAATTATTGAAAAAAAATCAATTGGTGTTAAAATGTAAAAAACATAAAGAGTGTGTGGAGTTTGTATGTGATCAATGCAACTCATTCCGTCCTGTGGGATCCTCCAATAAAGCAGTGATAGGTACAGGACAGTTATAGGGTGAGAGATCTGTAATAGAGCAGTGATAGGTACAGGACAGTTATAGGGTGAGAGGTATGTAATAGAGCAGTGAGAGGTACAGGACAGTTATAGGGTGAGAGGTGTGTAATAGAGCAGTGATAGGTACAGGACAGTTATAGGGTGAGAGATCTGTAATAGAGCAGTGATAGGTACAGGACAGTTATAGGGTGAGAGATCTGTAATAGAGCACTGATAGGTACAGGACAGTTATAGGGTGAGAGATCTGTAATAGAGCAGTGATAGGTACAGGACAGTTATAGGGTGAGAGGTATGTAATAGAGCAGTGATAGGTACAGGACAGTTGTAGGGTGAGAGGTATGTAATAGAGCAGTGATAGGTACAGGACAGTTATAGGGTGAGAGGTCTGTAATAGAGCAGTGATAGGTACAGGACAGTTATAGGGTGAGAGATCTGTAATAGAGCAGTGATAGGTACAGGACAGTTATAGGGTGAGAGGTCTGTAATAGAGCAGTGATAGGTACAGGACAGTTATAGGGTGAGAGGTCTGTAATAGAGCAGTGAAAGGTACAGGACAGTTATAGGGTGAGAGGTATGTAATAGAGCAGTGATAGGTACAGGACAGTTATATGGTGAGAGATCTATAATAGAGCAGTGATAGGTACAGGACAGTTATAGGGTGAGAGGTCTGTAATAGAGCAGTGATAGGTACAGGACAGTTATAAGGCGAGAGATCTGTAATAGAGCAGTGATAGGTACAGGACAGCTATAGGGTGAGAGATCTGTAATAGAGCAGTGATAGGTACAGGACAGTTATAGGGTGAGAGGTCTGTAACAGAGGAGTCATAGGTACAGGACAGTTATAGGGTGAGAGATCTATAATAGAGCAGTGATAGGTACAGGACAGTTATAGGGCGAGAGATCTGTAATAGAGCAGTGATAGGTACAGAACAGTTATAGGGTGAGAGGTCTGTAATAAAGCAGTGATAGGTACAGGACAGTTATAGGGCGAGAGGTCTGTAATAGAGCAGTGATAAGTACAGGACAGTTATAGGGTGAGAGATCTGTAATAGAGCAGTGATAGGTACAGGACAGTTATAGAGTGAGAGGTATGTAATAGAGCAGTGATAGGTACAGGACAGTTATAGGGTGAGAGGTCTGTAATAGAGCAGTGATAGGTACAGGACAGCTATAGGGTGAGAGGTATGTAATAGAGCAGTGATAGGTACAGGACAGTTATAGGGTGAGAGGTATGTAATAGAGCAGTGATAGGTACAGGACAGTTATAGGGTGAGAGATCTGTAATAGAGCAGTGATAGGTACAGGACAGTTATAGGGTGAGAGGTATGTAATAGAGCAGTGATAGGTACAGGACAGTTATAGGGTGAGAGGTGTGTAATAGAGCAGTGATAGGTACAGGACAGTTGTAGGGTGAGAGGTATGTAATAGAGCAGTGATAGGTACAGGGCAGTTATAGGGTGAGAGGTATGTAATAGAGCAGTGATAGGTACAGGGCAGTTATAGGGTGAGAGGTATGTAATAGAGAAGTGATAGGTACAGGACAGTTATAGGGTGAGAGATATGTAATAGAGCAGTGATAGGTACAGGACAGTTATAGGGTGAGAGGTGTGTAATAGATCAGTGATAGGTACAGGACAGTTATATGGTGAGAGATCTATAATAGAGCAGTGATAGGTACAGGACAGTTATAGGGTGAGAGATCTGTAATAGAGCAGTGATAGGTACAGGACAGCTATAGGGTGAGAGATCTGTAATAGAGTAGTGATAGGTACAGGACAGTTATACGGTGAGAGATCTGTAATAGAGTAGTGATAGGTACAGGACAGTTATAGGGTGAGAGATCTGTAATAGAGCAGTGATAGGTACAGGACAGTTATAGGGTGAGAGGTCTGTAATAGAGCAGTGATAGGTACAGGACAGTTATAGGGTGAGAGATCTGTAATACAGAAGTAATAGGTACAGGACAGTTATAGGGTGAGAGGTATGTAATAGAGCAGTGATAGGTACAGGACAGTTATAGGGTGAGAGATCTCTAATAGAGCAGTGATAGGTACAGTACAGTTATAGGGTGAGAGATCTGTAATAGAGCAGTGATAGGTACAGGACAGTTATAGGGCGAGAGGTCTGTAATAGAGCAGTGATAGGTACAGGACAGTTATAGGGCGAGAGGTCTGTAATAGAGCAGTGATAGGTACAGGACAGTTATAGGGTGAGAGGTGTGTAATAGAGCAGTGATAGGTACAGGACAGTTATGCGGTGAGAGGTCTGTAATACAGCAGTGATTGGTACAGGACAGTTATAGGGTGAGAGGTATGTAATAGAGCAGTGATAGGTACAGGACAGTTATAGGGTGAGAGATCTGTAATAGAGCAGTGATAGGTACAGTACAGTTATAGGGTGAGAGGTCTAATAGAGTAGTGATAGGTACAGGACAGTTATAGGGTGAGAGGTATGTAATAGAGCAGTGATAGGTACAGGACAGTTATATGGTGAGAGATCTATAATAGAGCAGTGATAGGTACAGGACAGTTATAGGGTGAGAGGTCTGTAATAGAGCAGTGATAGGTACAGGACAGTTATAAGGCGAGAGATCTGTAATAGAGCAGTGATAGGTACAGGACAGCTATAGGGTGAGAGATCTGTAATAGAGCAGTGATAGGTACAGGACAGTTATAGAGTGAGAGGTATGTAATAGAGCAGTGATAGGTACAGGACAGTTATAGGGTGAGAGGTCTGTAACAGAGGAGTCATAGGTACAGGACAGTTATAGGGTGAGAGATCTATAATAGAGCAGTGATAGGTACAAGACAGTTATAGGGAGAGAGATCTGTAATAGAGCAGTGATAGGTACAGAACAGTTATAGGGTGAGAGGTCTGTAATAAAGCAGTGATAGGTACAGGACAGTTATAGGGCGAGAGGTCTGTAATAGAGCAGTGATAAGTACAGGACAGTTATAGGGTGAGAGATCTGTAATAGAGCAGTGATAGGTACAGGACAGTTATAGGGTGAGAGGTATGTAATAGAGCAGTGATAGGTACAGGACAGTTATAGGGTGAGAGGTCTGTAATAGAGCAGTGATAGGTACAGGACAGCTATAGGGTGAGAGGTATGTAATAGAGCAGTGATAGGTACAGGACAGTTATAGGGTGAGAGGTATGTAATAGAGCAGTGATAGGTACAGGACAGTTATAGGGTGAGAGGTCTGTAATAGAGCAGTGATAGGTACAGGACAGCTATAGGGTGAGAGATCTGTAATAGAGCAGTGATAGGTACAGGACAGTTATAGGGTGAGAGGTATGTAATAGAGCAGTGATAGGTACAGGACAGTTATAGGGTGAGAGATCTGTAATAGAGCAGTGATAGGTACAGGACAGTTATAGGGTGAGAGGTATGTAATAGAGCAGTGATAGGTACAGGACAGTTATAGGGTGAGAGGTGTGTAACAGAGCAGTGATAGGTACAGGACAGTTGTAGGGTGAGAGGTATGTAATAGAGCAGTGATAGGTACAGGGCAGTTATAGGGTGAGAGGTATGTAATAGAGCAGTGATAGGTACAGGGCAGTTATAGGGTGAGAGGTATGTAATAGAGCAGTGATAGGTACAGGACAGTTATAGGGTGAGAGATATGTAATAGAGCAGTGATAGGTACAGGACAGTTATAGGGTGAGAGGTGTGTAATAGATCAGTGATAGGTACAGGACAGTTATATGGTGAGAGATCTATAATAGAGCAGTGATAGGTACAGGACAGTTATAGGGTGAGAGATCTGTAATAGAGCAGTGATAGGTACAGGACAGCTATAGGGTGAGAGATCTGTAATAGAGTAGTGATAGGTACAGGACAGTTATACGGTGAGAGATCTGTAATAGAGTAGTGATAGGTACAGGACAGTTATAGGGTGAGAGATCTGTAATAGAGCAGTGATAGGTACAGGACAGTAATAGGGTGAGAGGTCTGTAATAGAGCAGTGATAGGTACAGGACAGTTATAGGGTGAGAGATCTGTAATACAGAAGTAATAGGTACAGGACAGTTATAGGGTGAGAGGTATGTAATAGAGCAGTGATAGGTACAGGACAGTTATAGGGTGAGAGATCTCTAATAGAGCAGTGATAGGTACAGGACAGTTATAGGGTGAGAGATCTGTAATAGAGCAGTGATAGGTACAGGACAGTTATAGGGCGAGAGGTCTGTAATAGAGCAGTGATAGGTACAGGACAGTTATAGGGCGAGAGGTCTGTAATAGAGCAGTGATAGGTACAGGACAGTTATAGGGTGAGAGGTCTGTAATAGAGCAGTGATAGGTACAGGACAGTTATGCGGTGAGAGGTCTGTAATACAGCAGTGATTGGTACAGGGCAGTTATAGGGTGAGAGGTATGTAATAGAGCAGTGATAGGTACAGGACAGTTATAGGGTGAGAGATCTGTAATAGAGCAGTGATAGGTAGAGGACAGTTATAGGGTGAGAGGTATGTAATAGAGCAGTGATAGGTACAGGACAGTTATAGGGTGAGAGATCTGTAATAGAGCAGTGATAGGTACAGGACAGTTATAGGGTGAGAGATCTGTAATAGAGCAGTGATAGGTACAGGACAGTTATAGGGTGAGAGGTATGTAATAGAGCAGTGATAGGTACAGGACAGTTATAGGGCGAGAGGTCTGTAATAGAGCAGTGATAGGTACAGGACAGTTATAGGGCGAGAGGTCTGTAATAGAGCAGTGATAGGTACAGGACAGTTATAGGGTGAGAGGTGTGTAATAGAGCAGTGATAGGTACAGGACAGTTATGCGGCGAGAGGTATGTAATAGAGCAGTGATAGGTATAGGACAGTTATAGGGTGAGAGATCTGTAATAGAGCAGTGATAGGTACAGGACAGTTATAGGGTGAGAGATCTGTAATAGAGCAGTGATAGCTACAGGACAGTTATAGGGTGAGAGGTATGTAATAGAGCAGTCATAGGTACAGGACAGTTATAGGATGAGAGGTATGTAATAGAGCAGTGATAGGTACAGGACCGTTATAGGGTGAGAGGTCTGTAATACAGCAGTGATAGGTACAGGACAGTTATAGGGTGAGAGGTCTGTAATAGAGCAGTGATAGGTACAGGACAGTTTTAGGCTGATAGATCTGTAATAGAGCAGTGATAGGTACAGGACCGTTATAGGGTGAGAGGTCTGTAATAGAGCAGTGATAGGTACAGGACAGTTTTAGGCTGAGATATCTGTAATAGAGCAGTGATAGGTACAGGACAGTTATACGGTGAGAGATATGTAATAGAGCAGTGATAGGTACAGGACAGTTATAGGGTGAGAGATCTGTAATAGAGCAGTGATAGGTACAGGACAGTTATAGTGTGAGAGATCTATAATAGAGCAGTCATAGGTACAGGACAGTTATAGGGTGAGAGGTATGTAATAGAGCAGTGATAGGTACAGGACAGTTATAGGGTGAGAGATCTGTAATAGAGCAATGATAGGTACAGGACAGTTATAGGGTGAGAGGTCTGTAATAGAGCAGTGATAGGTACAGGACAGTTATAGGGTGAGAGATCTGTAATAGAGCAGTGATAGGTACAGGACAGATATAGGGTGAGAGGTCTGTAATAGAGCAGTGATAGGTACAGGACAGTTATAGGGTGAGAGGTATGTAATAGAGCAGTGAAAGGTACAGGACAGTTATAGGGTGAGAGATCTGTAATAGAGCAGTGATAGGTAGAGGACAGTTATAGGGTGAGAGGTATGTAATAGAGCAGTGATAGGTACAGGACAGTTATAGGGTGAGAGATCTGTAATAGAGCAGTGATAGGTACAGGACAGTTATAGGGTGAGAGGTATGTAATAGAACAGTGATAGGTACAGGACAGTTATAGGGTGAGAGGTATGTAATAGAGCAGTGATAGGTACAGGACAGTTATAGGGTGAGAGGTCTGTAATAGAGGTGATAGGTACAGGACAGTTATAGGGTAAGAGATCTGAAATACAGCAGTGATAGGTACAGGACAGTTATAGGGTGAGAGGTGTGTAATAGAGCAGTGATAGATACAGGACAGTTATAGGGTGAGTGATCTGTAATAGAGTAGTGATAGGTACAGGACAGTTATAAGGTGAGAGATCTGTAATAGAGCAGTGATAAGTACAGGACAGTTATAGTGTGAGAGATCTATAATAGAGCAGTCATAAGTACAGGACAGTTATAGGGTGAGAGGTGTGTAATAGAGCAGTGATAGGTACAGGACAGTTATAGGGTGAGAGGTGTGTAATAGAGCAGTGATAGGTACAGGACAGTTATAGGGTGAGAGGTCTGTAATAGAGCAGTGATAGGTACAGGACAGTTATAAGGTGAGAGGTCTGTAATAGAGCAGTGATAGGTACAGGACAGTTATAGGGTGAGAGGTGTGTAATAGAGCAGTGATAGGTACAGGGCAGTTATAGGGTGAGAGGTCTGTAATAGAGCAGTGATATGTACAGGACAGTTATAGGGTGAGAGGTGTGTAATAGAGCAGTGATAGGTACAGGACAGTTATAGGGTGAGAGGTCTGTAATAGAGCAGTGATAGGTACAGGACAGTTATTGGGTGAGAGGTCTGTAATAAAGCAGTGATAGATACAGGACAGTTATAGGGTGAGAGATCTGTAATACAGCAGTAATAGGTACAGGACAGTTATAGGGTGAGAGGTCTGTAATAGAGCAGTGATAGGTACAGGACAGTTATAGGGTGAGAGGTCTGTAATAGAGCAGTGATAGGTACAGGACAGTTATAGGACAAGAGGTCTGTAATAGAGCAGTGATAGGTAGAAGACAGTTATAGGGTGAGAGATCTGTAATAGAGCAGTGATAGGTACAGGACAGTTATAGGGTGAGAGGTCTGTAATAGAGCAGTGATAGGTACAGGACAGTTATAGGGTGAGAGATCTGTAATAGAGCAGTGATAGGTACAGGACAGTTATAGGGTGAGAGGTATGTAATAGAGCAGTGATAGGTACAGGACAGTTATAGGGTGAGAGATATGTAATAGAGCAGTGATAGGTACAGGACAGTTATAGGGTGAGAGGTATGTAATAGAGCAGTGATAGGTACAGGACAGTTATAGGGTGAGAGATCTGTAATAGAGCAGTGATAGGTACAGGACAGTTATAGGGTGAGAGGTCTGTAATAGAGCAGTGATAGATACAGTACAGTTATAGGGTGAGAGATCTGTAATAGAGCAGTGATAGGTACAGGACAGTTATAGGGTGAGAGGTCTGTAATAGAGCAGTGATAGGTACAGGACAGTTATAGGGTGAGAGATCTGTAATAGAGCAGTGATAGGTACAGGACAGTTATAGGGTGAGAGGTGTGTAATAGATCAGTGATAGGTACAGGACAGTTATAGGGTGAGAGGTCTGTAATAGAGCAGTGATAGGTACAGGACAGTTATAGGGTGAGAGATCTGTAATAGAGCAGTGATAGGTACAGGACAGTTATAGGGTGAGAGGTATGTAATAGAGCAGTGATAGGTACAGGACAGTTATAGGGTGAGAGATCTGTAATAGAGCAGTGATAGGTACAGGACAGTTATAGAGTGAGAGATCTGTAATAGAGCAGTGATAGGTACAGGACAGTTATAGGGTGAGAGGTATGTAATAGAGCAGTCATAGGTACAGGACAGTTATAGGGTGAGAGGTATGTAATAGAGCAGTGATAGGTACAGGACCGTTATAGGGTGAGAGGTCTGTAATAGAGCAGTGATAGGTACAGGACAGTTATAGGGTGAGAGGTGTATAATAGAGCAGTGATAGGTACAGGACAGTTATAGGGTGAGAGGTATGTAATAGAGCAGTGATAGGTACAGGACAGTTATAGGGTGAGAGATCTGTAATAGAGCAGTGATAGGTACAGGACAGTTATAGGGTGAGAGATCTGTAATAGAGCAGTGATAGGTAGAGGACAGTTATAGGGTGAGAGGTATGTAATAGAGCAGTGATAGGTACAGGACAGTTATAGGGTGAGAGATCTGTAATAGAGCAGTGATAGGTACAGAACAGTTATAGGGTGAGAGGTATGTAATAGAGCAGTGATAGGTACAGGACAGTTATAGGGTGAGAGGTCTGTAATAGAGCAGTGATAGGTACAGGACAGTTATAGGGTGAGAGGTCTGTAATAGAGTAGTGATAGGTACAGGACAGTTATAGGGTAAGAGATCTGAAATACAGCAGTGATAGGTACAGAACAGTTATAGGGTGAGAGGTCTGTAATAGAGCAGTGATAGGTACAGGACAGTTATAGGGTGAGAGATATGTAATAGAGCAGTGATAGATACAGTACAGTTATAGGGTGAGAGGTCTGTAATAGAGCAGTGATACGTACAGGACAGTTATAGGGTGAGAGGTATGTAATAGAGCAGTGATAGGTACAGGACAGTTATAGGGTGAGAGGTCTGTAATAGAGCAGTGATAGGTACAGGACAGTTATAGGACAAGAGGTCTGTAATAGATCAGTGATAGGTACAGGACAGTTATAGGGTGAGAGGTCTGTAATAGAGCAGTGATAGGTACAGGACAGTTATAGGGTGAGAGGTCTGTAATAGAGCAGTGATAGGTACAGGACAGTTATAGGGTGAGAGGTGTGTAATAGATCAGTGATAGGTACAGGACAGTTATAGGGTGAGAGGTCTGTAATAGAGCAGTGATAGGTACAGGACAGTTATAGGGTGAGAGATCTGTAATAGAGCAGTGATAGGTACAGGACAGTTATAGGGTGAGAGATCTGTAATAGAGCAGTGATAGGTACAGGACAGTTATAGGGTGAGAGGTCTGTAATAGAGCAGTGATAGGTACAGGACAGTTATAGGACAAGAGGTCTGTAATAGAGCAGTGATAGGTACAGGACAGTTACAGGGTGAGAGGTGTATAATAGAGCAGTGATAGGTACAGGACAGTTATAGGGTGAGAGGTCTGTAATAGAGCAGTGATAGGTACAGGACAGTTATAGGGTGAGATGTATGTAATAGAGCAGTGATAGGTACAGGACAGTTATAGGGTGAGAGGTCTGTAATAGAGCAGTGATAGGTAAAGGACAGTTATAGGGTGAGAGGTCTGTAATAGAGCAGTGATAGGTACAGGACAGTTATAGGGTGAGAGGTGTGTAATAGAGCAGTGATAGGTAAAGGAAAGTTATAGGGTGAGAGGTGTGTAATAGAGCAGTGATAGGTAAAGGAAAGTTATAGGGTGAGAGGTCTGTAATAGAGCAGTGATAGGTACAGGACAGTTATAGGGTGAGAGGTCTGTAATAGAGCAGTGATAGGTACAGGACAGTTATAGGGTGAGAGGTGTGTAATAGAGCAGTGATAGGTAAAGGAAAGTTATAGGGTGAGAGGTATGTAATAGAGCAGTGATAGGTACAGGACAGTTATAGGGTGAGAGGTCTGTAATAGAGCAGTGATAGGTACAGGACAGTTATAGGGTGAGAGATCTGTAATAGAGCAGTGATAGGTACAGGACAGTTATAGGGTGAGAGGTGTGTAATAGAGCAGTGATAGGTAAAGGAAAGTTATAGGGTGAGAGGTATGTAATAGAGCAGTGATAGGTACAGGACAGTTATATGGTGAGAGATCTGTAATAGAGCAGTGATAGGTACAGGACAGTTATAGGGTGAGAGATCTGTAATAGAGCAGTGATAGGTACAGGACAGTTATAGGGTGAGAGGTCTGTAATAGAGCAGTGATAGGTACAGGACAGTTATAGGGTGAGAGGTATGTAATAGAGCAGTGATAGGTACAGGACAGTTATAAGGTGAGAGGTGTGTAATAGAGCAGTGATAGGTACAGGACAGTTATAGGGTGAGAGATCTGTAATAGAGCAGTGATAGGCACAGGACAGTTATAGGGTGAGAGATCTGTAATAGAGCAGTGATAGGCACAGGACAGTTATAGGGTGAGAGGTATGTAATAGAGCAGTGATAGGTACAGGACAGTTATAGGGTGAGAGATCTGTAATAGAGCAGTGATAGGTACAGGACAGTTATAGGGTGAGAGGTATGTAATAGAGCAGTGATAGGTACAGGACAGTTATAGGGTGAGAGATCTGTAATAGAGCAGTGATAGGTACAGGACAGTAATAGGGTGAGAGATCTGTAATAGAGCAGTGATAGGTACAGGACAGTTATAGGGTGAGAGATCTGTAATAGACCAGTGATAGTGTACAGGACAGTTATATGGTGAGAGATCTGTAATAGAGCAGTGATAGGTACAGGACAGTAATAGGGTGAGAGATCTGTAATAGAGCAGTGATAGGTACAGGACAGTTATAAGGTGAGAGGTCTGTAATAGAGCAGTGATAGGTACAGGACAGTTATAGGGTGAGAGGTCTGTAATAGAGCAGTGATAGGTAAAGGACAGTTATAGGGTGAGAGATCTGTAATAGAGCAGTGATAGGTACAGGACAGTTATAGGGTGAGAGATCTGTAATAGAGCAGTGATAGGTACAGGACAGTTATAAGGTGAGAGGTCTGTAATAGAGCAGTGATAGGTACAGGACAGTTATAGGGTGAGAGGTGTGTAATAGAGCAGTGATAGGTACAGGACAGTTATAGGGTGAGAGATCTGTAATAGAGCAGTGATAGGTACAGGACAGTTATAGGGTGAGAGATCTGTAATAGAGCAGTGATAGTGTACAGGACAGTTATATGGTGAGAGATCTATAATAGAGCAGTAATAGGTACAGGACAGTTATAGGGTGAGAGATCTGTAATAGAGCAGTGATAAGTACAGGACAGTTATAGGGTGAGAGGTATGTAATAGAGCAGTGATAGGTACAGGACAGTTATAGGGTGAGAGATATGTAATAGAGCAGTGATAGGTACAGGACAGTTATAGGGTGAGAGGTATGTAATAGAGCAGTGATAGGTACAGGACAGTTATAGGGTGAGAGATCTGTAATAGAGCAGTGATTGGTACAGAACAGTTATAGGGTGAGAGATATGTAATAGAGCAGTGATAGGTACAGGACAGTTATAGGGTGAGAGATCTGTAATAGAGCAGTGATAGGTACAGGACAGTTATAGGGTGAGAGATCTGTAATAGAGCAGTGATAGGTACAGGACAGTTATAGGGTGAGAGGTATGTAATAGAGCAGTGATAGGTACAGGACAGTTATAGGGTGAGAGATCTGTAATAGAGCAGTGATAGGTACAGGACAGTTATAGAGTGAGAGATCTGTAATAGAGCAGTGATAGGTACAGGACAGTTATAGGGTGAGAGGTATGTAATAGAGCAGTCATAGGTACAGGACAGTTATAGGGTGAGAGGTATGTAATAGAGCAGTGATAGGTACAGGACCGTTATAGGGTGAGAGGTCTGTAATAGAGCAGTGATAGGTACAGGACAGTTATAGGGTGAGAGGTGTATAATAGAGCAGTGATAGGTACAGGACAGTTATAGGGTGAGAGGTATGTAATAGAGCAGTGATAGGTACAGGACAGTTATAGGGTGAGAGATCTGTAATAGAGCAGTGATAGGTACAGGACAGTTATAGGGTGAGAGATCTGTAATAGAGCAGTGATAGGTAGAGGACAGTTATAGGGTGAGAGGTATGTAATAGAGCAGTGATAGGTACAGGACAGTTATAGGGTGAGAGATCTGTAATAGAGCAGTGATAGGTACAGAACAGTTATAGGGTGAGAGGTATGTAATAGAGCAGTGATAGGTACAGGACAGTTATAGGGTGAGAGGTCTGTAATAGAGCAGTGATAGGTACAGGACAGTTATAGGGTGAGAGGTCTGTAATAGAGTAGTGATAGGTACAGGACAGTTATAGGGTAAGAGATCTGAAATACAGCAGTGATAGGTACAGAACAGTTATAGGGTGAGAGGTCTGTAATAGAGCAGTGATAGGTACAGGACAGTTATAGGGTGAGAGATATGTAATAGAGCAGTGATAGATACAGTACAGTTATAGGGTGAGAGGTCTGTAATAGAGCAGTGATACGTACAGGACAGTTATAGGGTGAGAGGTATGTAATAGAGCAGTGATAGGTACAGGACAGTTATAGGGTGAGAGGTCTGTAATAGAGCAGTGATAGGTACAGGACAGTTATAGGACAAGAGGTCTGTAATAGATCAGTGATAGGTACAGGACAGTTATAGGGTGAGAGGTCTGTAATAGAGCAGTGATAGGTACAGGACAGTTATAGGGTGAGAGGTCTGTAATAGAGCAGTGATAGGTACAGGACAGTTATAGGGTGAGAGGTGTGTAATAGATCAGTGATAGGTACAGGACAGTTATAGGGTGAGAGGTCTGTAATAGAGCAGTGATAGGTACAGGACAGTTATAGGGTGAGAGATCTGTAATAGAGCAGTGATAGGTACAGGACAGTTATAGGGTGAGAGATCTGTAATAGAGCAGTGATAGGTACAGGACAGTTATAGGGTGAGAGGTCTGTAATAGAGCAGTGATAGGTACAGGACAGTTATAGGACAAGAGGTCTGTAATAGAGCAGTGATAGGTACAGGACAGTTACAGGGTGAGAGGTGTATAATAGAGCAGTGATAGGTACAGGACAGTTATAGGGTGAGAGGTCTGTAATAGAGCAGTGATAGGTACAGGACAGTTATAGGGTGAGATGTATGTAATAGAGCAGTGATAGGTACAGGACAGTTATAGGGTGAGAGGTCTGTAATAGAGCAGTGATAGGTAAAGGACAGTTATAGGGTGAGAGGTCTGTAATAGAGCAGTGATAGGTACAGGACAGTTATAGGGTGAGAGGTGTGTAATAGAGCAGTGATAGGTAAAGGAAAGTTATAGGGTGAGAGGTGTGTAATAGAGCAGTGATAGGTAAAGGAAAGTTATAGGGTGAGAGGTCTGTAATAGAGCAGTGATAGGTACAGGACAGTTATAGGGTGAGAGGTCTGTAATAGAGCAGTGATAGGTACAGGACAGTTATAGGGTGAGAGGTGTGTAATAGAGCAGTGATAGGTAAAGGAAAGTTATAGGGTGAGAGGTATGTAATAGAGCAGTGATAGGTACAGGACAGTTATAGGGTGAGAGGTCTGTAATAGAGCAGTGATAGGTACAGGACAGTTATAGGGTGAGAGATCTGTAATAGAGCAGTGATAGGTACAGGACAGTTATAGGGTGAGAGGTGTGTAATAGAGCAGTGATAGGTAAAGGAAAGTTATAGGGTGAGAGGTATGTAATAGAGCAGTGATAGGTACAGGACAGTTATATGGTGAGAGATCTGTAATAGAGCAGTGATAGGTACAGGACAGTTATAGGGTGAGAGATCTGTAATAGAGCAGTGATAGGTACAGGACAGTTATAGGGTGAGAGGTCTGTAATAGAGCAGTGATAGGTACAGGACAGTTATAGGGTGAGAGGTATGTAATAGAGCAGTGATAGGTACAGGACAGTTATAAGGTGAGAGGTGTGTAATAGAGCAGTGATAGGTACAGGACAGTTATAGGGTGAGAGATCTGTAATAGAGCAGTGATAGGCACAGGAAAGTTATAGGGTGAGAGATCTGTAATAGAGCAGTGATAGGCACAGGACAGTTATAGGGTGAGAGGTATGTAATAGAGCAGTGATAGGTACAGGACAGTTATAGGGTGAGAGATCTGTAATAGAGCAGTGATAGGTACAGGACAGTTATAGGGTGAGAGGTATGTAATAGAGCAGTGATAGGTACAGGACAGTTATAGGGTGAGAGATCTGTAATAGAGCAGTGATAGGTACAGGACAGTTATAGGGTGAGAGGTATGTAATAGAGTAGTGATAGGTACAGGACAGTTATAGGGTGAGAGATATGTAATAGAGCAGTGATAGGTACAGGACAGTTATAGGGTGAGAGATCTGTAATAGAGCAGTGATAGGTACAGGACAGTAATAGGGTGAGAGATCTGTAATAGAGCAGTGATAGGTACAGGACAGTTATAGGGTGAGAGATCTGTAATAGACCAGTGATAGTGTACAGGACAGTTATATGGTGAGAGATCTGTAATAGAGCAGTGATAGGTACAGGACAGTAATAGGGTGAGAGATCTGTAATAGAGCAGTGATAGGTACAGGACAGTTATAAGGTGAGAGGTCTGTAATAGAGCAGTGATAGGTACAGGACAGTTATAGGGTGAGAGGTCTGTAATAGAGCAGTGATAGGTAAAGGACAGTTATAGGGTGAGAGATCTGTAATAGAGCAGTGATAGGTACAGGACAGTTATAGGGTGAGAGATCTGTAATAGAGCAGTGATAGGTACAGGACAGTTATAAGGTGAGAGGTCTGTAATAGAGCAGTGATAGGTACAGGACAGTTATAGGGTGAGAGGTGTGTAATAGAGCAGTGATAGGTACAGGACAGTTATAGGGTGAGAGATCTGTAATAGAGCAGTGATAGGTACAGGACAGTTATAGGGTGAGAGATCTGTAATAGAGCAGTGATAGTGTACAGGACAGTTATATGGTGAGAGATCTATAATAGAGCAGTAATAGGTACAGGACAGTTATAGGGTGAGAGATCTGTAATAGAGCAGTGATAAGTACAGGACAGTTATAGGGTGAGAGGTATGTAATAGAGCAGTGATAGGTACAGGACAGTTATAGGGTGAGAGATATGTAATAGAGCAGTGATAGGTACAGGACAGTTATAGGGTGAGAGGTATGTAATAGAGCAGTGATAGGTACAGGACAGTTATAGGGTGAGAGATCTGTAATAGAGCAGTGATTGGTACAGAACAGTTATAGGGTGAGAGATATGTAATAGAGCAGTGATAGGTACAGGACAGTTATAGGGTGAGAGATCTGTAATAGAGCAGTGATAGGTACAGGGCAGTTATAGGGTGAGAGATCTGTAATAGAGCAGTGACAGGTACAGGACAGTTATATGGTGAGAGATCTGTAATAGAGCAGTGATAGGTACAGGACAGATATAGGGTGAGAGGTATGTAATAGAGCAGTGATAGGTACAGGACAGTTATAGGGTGAGAGGTCTGTAATAAAGTAGTGATAGGTACAGGACAGTTATAGGGTAAGAGATCTGAAATACAGCAGTGATAGGTACAGGACAGTTATAGGGTGAGAGGTCTGTAATAGAGCAGTGATTGGTACAGGACAGTTATAGGGTGAGAGGTATGTAATAGAGCAGTGATAGGTACAGGACAGTAATAGGGTGAGAGATCTGTAATAGAGCAGTGATAGGTACAGGACAGTTATATGGTGAGAGATCTGTAATAGAGCAGTGATAGGTACAGGACAGTAATAGGGTGAGAGATCTGTAATAGAGCAGTGATAGGTACAGGACAGTTATAGGGTGAGAGATATGTAATAGAGCAGTGATAGATACAGTACAGTTATAGGGTGAGAGGTCTGTAATAGAGCAGTGATACGTACAGGACAGTTATAGGGTGAGAGGTATGTAATAGAGCAGTGATAGGTACAGGACAGTTATAGGGTGAGAGGTCTGTAATAGAGCAGTGATAGGTACAGGACAGTTATAGGACAAGAGGTCTGTAATAGATCAGTGATAGGTACAGGACAGTTATAGGGTGAGAGGTCTGTAATAGAGCAGTGATAGGTACAGGACAGTTATAGGGTGAGAGGTCTGTAATAGAGCAGTGATAGGTACAGGACAGTTATAGGGTGAGAGGTGTGTAATAGATCAGTGATAGGTACAGGACAGTTATAGGGTGAGAGGTCTGTAATAGAGCAGTTATAGGTACAGGACAGTTATAGGGTGAGAGATCTGTAATAGAGCAGTGATAGGTACAGGACAGTTATAGGGTGAGAGATATGTAATAGAGCAGTGATAGGTACAGGACAGTTATAGGGTGAGAGGTATGTAATAGAGCAGTGATAGGTACAGGACAGTTATAGGGTGAGAGATCTGTAATAGAGCAGTGATTGGTACAGAACAGTTATAGGGTGAGAGATATGTAATAGAGCAGTGATAGGTACAGGACAGTTATAGGGTGAGAGATCTGTAATAGAGCAGTGATAGGTACAGGGCAGTTATAGGGTGAGAGATCTGTAATAGAGCAGTGACAGGTACAGGACAGTTATATGGTGAGAGATCTGTAATAGAGCAGTGATAGGTACAGGACAGATATAGGGTGAGAGGTATGTAATAGAGCAGTGATAGGTACAGGACAGTTATAGGGTGAGAGGTCTGTAATAGAGTAGTGATAGGTACAGGACAGTTATAGGGTAAGAGATCTGAAATACAGCAGTGATAGGTACAGGACAGTTATAGGGTGAGAGGTCTGTAATAGAGCAGTGATTGGTACAGGACAGTTATAGGGTGAGAGGTATGTAATAGAGCAGTGATAGGTACAGGACAGTAATAGGGTGAGAGATCTGTAATAGAGCAGTGATAGGTACAGGACAGTTATATGGTGAGAGATCTGTAATAGAGCAGTGATAGGTACAGGACAGTAATAGGGTGAGAGATCTGTAATAGAGCAGTGATAGGTACAGGACAGTTATAGGGTGAGAGATATGTAATAGAGCAGTGATAGATACAGTACAGTTATAGGGTGAGAGGTCTGTAATAGAGCAGTGATACGTACAGGACAGTTATAGGGTGAGAGGTATGTAATAGAGCAGTGATAGGTACAGGACAGTTATAGGGTGAGAGGTCTGTAATAGAGCAGTGATAGGTACAGGACAGTTATAGGACAAGAGGTCTGTAATAGATCAGTGATAGGTACAGGACAGTTATAGGGTGAGAGGTCTGTAATAGAGCAGTGATAGGTACAGGACAGTTATAGGGTGAGAGGTCTGTAATAGAGCAGTGATAGGTACAGGACAGTTATAGGGTGAGAGGTGTGTAATAGATCAGTGATAGGTACAGGACAGTTATAGGGTGAGAGGTCTGTAATAGAGCAGTGATAGGTACAGGACAGTTATAGGGTGAGAGATCTGTAATAGAGCAGTGATAGGTACAGGACAGTTATAGGGTGAGAGATCTGTAATAGAGCAGTGATAGGTACAGGACAGTTATAGGGTGAGAGGTCTGTAATAGAGCAGTGATAGGTACAGGACAGTTATAGGACAAGAGGTCTGTAATAGAGCAGTGATAGGTACAGGACAGTTACAGGGTGAGAGGTGTATAATAGAGCAGTGATAGGTACAGGACAGTTATAGGGTGACAGGTCTGTAATAGAGCAGTGATAAGTACAGGACAGTTATAGGGTGAGATGTATGTAATAGAGCAGTGATAGGTACAGGACAGTTATAGGGTGAGAGGTCTGTAATAGAGCAGTGATAGGTAAAGGACAGTTATAGGGTGAGAGGTCTGTAATAGAGCAGTGATAGGTACAGGACAGTTATAGGGTGAGAGGTGTGTAATAGAGCAGTGATAGGTAAAGGAAAGTTATAGGGTGAGAGGTGTGTAATAGAGCAGTGATAGGTAAAGGAAAGTTATAGGGTGAGAGGTCTGTAATAGAGCAGTGATAGGTACAGGACAGTTATAGGGTGAGAGGTCTGTAATAGAGCAGTGATAGGTACAGGACAGTTATAGGGTGAGAGGTGTGTAATAGAGCAGTGATAGGTAAAGGAAAGTTATAGGGTGAGAGGTATGTAATAGAGCAGTGATAGGTACAGGACAGTTATAGGGTGAGAGGTCTGTAATAGAGCAGTGATAGGTACAGGACAGTTATAGGGTGAGAGATCTGTATTAGAGCAGTGATAGGTACAGGACAGTTATAGGGTGAGAGGTGTGTAATAGAGCAGTGATAGGTAAAGGAAAGTTATAGGGTGAGAGGTATGTAATAGAGCAGTGATAGGTACAGGACAGTTATATGGTGAGAGATCTGTAATAGAGCAGTGATAGGTACAGGACAGTTATAGGGTGAGAGATCTGTAATAGAGCAGTGATAGGTACAGGACAGTTATAGGGTGAGAGGTCTGTAATAGAGCAGTGATAGGTACAGGACAGTTATAGGGTGAGAGGTATGTAATAGAGCAGTGATAGGTACAGGACAGTTATAAGGTGAGAGGTGTGTAATAGAGCAGTGATAGGTACAGGACAGTTATAGGGTGAGAGATCTGTAATAGAGCAGTGATAGGCACAGGACAGTTATAGGGTGAGAGATCTGTAATAGAGCAGTGATAGGCACAGGACAGTTATAGGGTGAGAGGTATGTAATAGAGCAGTGATAGGTACAGGACAGTTATAGGGTGAGAGATCTGTAATAGAGCAGTGATAGGTACAGGACAGTTATAGGGTGAGAGGTATGTAATAGAGCAGTGATAGGTACAGGACAGTTATAGGGTGAGAGATCTGTAATAGAGCAGTGATAGGTACAGGACAGTTATAGGGTGAGAGGTATGTAATAGAGTAGTGATAGGTACAGGACAGTTATAGGGTGAGAGATATGTAATAGAGCAGTGATAGGTACAGGACAGTTATAGGGTGAGAGATCTGTAATAGAGCTATGATAGGTACAGGACAGTAATAGGGTGAGAGATCTGTAATAGAGCAGTGATAGGTACAGGACAGTTATAGGGTGAGAGATCTGTAATAGACCAGTGATAGTGTACAGGACAGTTATATGGTGAGAGATCTGTAATAGAGCAGTGATAGGTACAGGACAGTAATAGGGTGAGAGATCTGTAATAGAGCAGTGATAGGTACAGGACAGTTATAAGGTGAGAGGTCTGTAATAGAGCAGTGATAGGTACAGGACAGTTATAGGGTGAGAGGTCTGTAATAGAGCAGTGATAGGTAAAGGACAGTTATAGGGTGAGAGATCTGTAATAGAGCAGTGATAGGTACAGGACAGTTATAGGGTGAGAGATCTGTAATAGAGCAGTGATAGGTACAGGACAGTTATAAGGTGAGAGGTCTGTAATAGAGCAGTGATAGGTACAGGACAGTTATAGGGTGAGAGGTGTGTAATAGAGCAGTGATAGGTACAGGACAGTTATAGGGTGAGAGATCTGTAATAGAGCAGTGATAGGTACAGGACAGTTATAGGGTGAGAGATCTGTAATAGAGCAGTGATAGTGTACAGGACAGTTATATGGTGAGAGATCTATAATAGAGCAGTGATAGGTACAGGACAGTTATAGGGTGAGAGATCTGTAATAGAGCAGTGATAAGTACAGGACAGTTATAGGGTGAGAGGTATGTAATAGAGCAGTGATAGGTACAGGACAGTTATAGGGTGAGAGATATGTAATAGAGCAGTGATAGGTACAGGACAGTTATAGGGTGAGAGGTATGTAATAGAGCAGTGATAGGTACAGGACAGTTATAGGGTGAGAGATCTGTAATAGAGCAGTGATTGGTACAGAACAGTTATAGGGTGAGAGATATGTAATAGAGCAGTGATAGGTACAGTACAGTTATAGGGTGAGAGATCTGTAATAGAGCAGTGATAGGTACAGGGCAGTTATAGGGTGAGAGATCTGTAATAGAGCAGTGACAGGTACAGGACAGTTATATGGTGAGAGATCTGTAATAGAGCAGTGATAGGTACAGGACAGATATAGGGTGAGAGGTATGTAATAGAGCAGTGATAGGTACAGGACAGTTATAGGGTGAGAGGTCTGTAATAGAGTAGTGATAGGTACAGGACAGTTATAGGGTAAGAGATCTGAAATACAGCAGTGATAGGTACAGGACAGTTATAGGGTGAGAGGTCTGTAATAGAGCAGTGATTGGTACAGGACAGTTATAGGGTGAGAGGTATGTAATAGAGCAGTGATAGGTACAGGACAGTAATAGGGTGAGAGATCTGTAATAGAGCAGTGATAGGTACAGGACAGTTATATGGTGAGAGATCTGTAATAGAGCAGTGATAGGTACAGGACAGTAATAGGGTGAGAGATCTGTAATAGAGCAGTGATAGGTACAGGACAGTTATAAGGTGAGAGGTCTGTAATAGAGCAGTGATAGGTACAGGACAGTTATAGGGTGAGATATCTGTAATAGAGCAGTGATAGGTACAGGACAGTTATAGGGTGAGAGATCTGTAATAGAGCAGTGATAGTGTACAGGACAGTTATATGGTGAGAGATCTGTAATAGAGCAGTGATAGGTACAGGACAGTTATAGGTTGAGAGATCTGTAATAGAGCAGTGATAGGTACAGGACAGTTATAGGGTGAGAGGTATGTAATAGAGCAGTGATAGGTACAGGACAGTTATAGGGTGAGAGATATGTAATAGAGCAGTGATAGGTACAGGACAGTTATAGGGTGAGAGGTATGTAATAGAGCAGTGATAGGTACAGGACAGTTATAGGGTGAGAGGTATGTAATAGAGCAGTGATAGGTACAGGACAGTTATAGGGTGAGAGGTCTGTAATAGAGTAGTGATAGGTACAGGACAGTTATAGGGTAAGAGATCTGAAATACAGCAGTGATAGGTACAGGACAGTTATAGGGTGAGAGGTCTGTAATAGAGCGGTGATTGGTACAGGACAGTTATAGGGTGAGAGGTCTGTAATAGAGCAGTGATTGGTACAGGACAGTTATAGGGTGAGAGGTGTGTAATAGAGCAGTGATAGGTACAGGACAGTTATAGGGTGAGAGGTGTGTAATAGAGCAGTGATAGGTACAGGACAGTTATAGGGTGAGAGGTCTGTAATAGAGCAGTGATAGGTACAGGACAGTTATAGGACAAGAGGTCTGTAATAGAGCAGTGATAGGTACAGGACAGTTATAGGGTGAGAGGTCTAATAGAGCAGTGATAGGTACAGGACAGTTATAGGGTGAGAGGTATGTAATAGAGCAGTGATAGGTACAGTACAGTTATAGGGTGAGAGGTCTAATAGAGTAGTGATAGGTACAGGACAGTTATAGGGTGAGAGGTATGTAATAGAGCAGTGATAGGTACAGGACAGTTATAGGGTGAGAGGTCTGTAGTAGAGCAGTGATAGGTACAGGACAGTTATAAGGTGAGAGGTATGTAATAGAGCAGTGATAGGTACAGGACAGTTATAGGGTGAGAGGTCTGTAATAGAGCAGTGATAGGTACAGGATAGTTATAGGGTGAGAGATCTGTAATAGAGCAGTGATAGGTACAGGACAGTTATAGGGTGAGAGATCTGTAATAGAGCAGTGATAGGTACAGGACAGTTATAGGGTGAGAGGTCTGTAATAGAGCAGTGATAGGTACAGGACAGTTATAGGGTGAGAGGTGTGTAGTAGAGCAGTGATAGGTACAGGACAGTTATAGGGTGAGAGGTGTGTAATAGAGCAGTGATAGGTACAGGACAGTTATAGGGTGAGAGATCTGTAATAGAGCAGTGATAGGTACAAGACAGTTATAGGGTGAGAGGTATGTAATAGAGCAGTGATAGGTACAGGACAGTTATAGGGTGAGAGATCTGTAATAGAGCAGTGATAGGTACAGGACAGTTATAGGGTGAGAGGTCTGTAATAGAGCAGTGATAGGTACAGGACAGTAATAGGGTGAGAGATCTGTAATAGAGCAGTGATAGGTACAGGACAGATATAGGGTGAGAGATCTGTAATAGAGCAGTGATAGGTACAGGACAGTTATAGGGTGAGAGATCTGTAATAGAGCAGTGATAGGTACAGGACAGTTATAGGGTGAGAGGTGTGTAATAGAACAGTGATAGGTACAGGACAGTTATAGGGTGAGAGGTGTGTAATAGAGCAGTGATAGGTACAGGACAGATATAGGGTGAGAGATCTGTAATAGAGCAGTGATAGGTACAGGACAGTTATAGGGTGAGAGATCTGTAATAGAGCAGTGATAGGTACTGGACAGTTATAGGGTGAGAGATCTGTAATAGAGCAGTGATAGGTACAGGACAGTTATAGGGTGAGAGGTCTGTAATAGAGCATTGATAGGTACAGGACAGTTATAGGGTGAGAGGTATGTAATAGAGCAGTGACAGGTACAGGACAGTTATAGGGTGAGAGATCTGTAATAGAGCAGTGATAGGTTCAGGACAGTTATAGGGTGAGAGATCTGTAATAGAGCAGTGATAGGTACAGGACAGTTATAGGGTGAGAGATCTGTAATAGAGCAGTGATAGGTACAGGACAGTAATAGGGTGAGAGATCTGTAATAGAGCAGTGATAGGTACAGGACAGTTATAGGGTGAGAGATCTGTAATAGACCAGTGATAGTGTACAGGACAGTTATATGGTGAGAGATCTGTAATAGAGCAGTGATAGGTACAGGACAGTAATAGGGTGAGAGATCTGTAATAGAGCAGTGATAGGTACAGGACAGTTATAAGGTGAGAGGTCTGTAATAGAGCAGTGATAGGTACAGGACAGTTATAGGGTGAGAGGTCTGTAATAGAGCAGTGATAGGTAAAGGACAGTTATAGGGTGAGAGATCTGTAATAGAGCAGTGATAGGTACAGGACAGTTATAGGGTGAGAGATCTGTAATAGAGCAGTGATAGGTACAGGACAGTTATAAGGTGAGAGGTCTGTAATAGAGCAGTGATAGGTACAGGACAGTTATAGGGTGAGAGGTGTGTAATAGAGCAGTGATAGGTACAGGACAGTTATAGGGTGAGAGATCTGTAATAGAGCAGTGATAGGTACAGGACAGTTATAGGGTGAGAGATCTGTAATAGAGCAGTGATAGTGTACAGGACAGTTATATGGTGAGAGATCTATAATAGAGCAGTGATAGGTACAGGACAGTTATAGGGTGAGAGATCTGTAATAGAGCAGTGATAAGTACAGGACAGTTATAGGGTGAGAGGTATGTAATAGAGCAGTGATAGTTACAGGACAGTTATAGGGTGAGAGATATGTAATAGAGCAGTGATAGGTACAGGACAGTTATAGGGTGAGAGGTATGTAATAGAGCAGTGATAGGTACAGGACAGTTATAGGGTGAGAGATCTGTAATAGAGCAGTGATTGGTACAGAACAGTTATAGGGTGAGAGATATGTAATAGAGCAGTGATAGGTACAGGGCAGTTATAGGGTGAGAGATCTGTAATAGAGCAGTGATTGGTACAGGACAGTTATAGGGTGAGAGATCTGTAATAGAGCAGTGATAGGTACAGGGCAGTTATAGGGTGAGAGATCTGTAATAGAGCAGTGACAGGTACAGGACAGTTATATGGTGGGAGATCTGTAATAGAGCAGTGATAGGTACAGGACAGATATAGGGTGAGAGGTATGTAATAGAGCAGTGATAGGTACAGGACAGTTATAGGGTGAGAGGTCTGTAATAGAGTAGTGATAGGTACAGGACAGTTATAGGGTAAGAGATCTGAAATACAGCAGTGATAGGTACAGGACAGTTATAGGGTGAGAGGTCTGTAATAGAGCAGTGATTGGTACAGGACAGTTATAGGGTGAGAGGTATGTAATAGAGCAGTGATAGGTACAGGACAGTAATAGGGTGAGAGATCTGTAATAGAGCAGTGATAGGTACAGGACAGTTATATGGTGAGAGATCTGTAATAGAGCAGTGATAGGTACAGGACAGTAATAGGGTGAGAGATCTGTAATAGAGCAGTGATAGGTACAGGACAGTTATAAGGTGAGAGGTCTGTAATAGAGCAGTGATAGGTACAGGACAGTTATAGGGTGAGATATCTGTAATAGAGCAGTGATAGGTACAGGACAGTTATAGGGTGAGAGATCTGTAATAGAGCAGTGATAGTGTACAGGACAGTTATATGGTGAGAGATCTGTAATAGAGCAGTGATAGGTACAGGACAGTTATAGGTTGAGAGATCTGTAATAGAGCAGTGATAGGTACAGGACAGTTATAGGGTGAGAGGTATGTAATAGAGCAGTGATAGGTACAGGACAGTTATAGGGTGAGAGATATGTAATAGAGCAGTGATAGGTACAGGACAGTTATAGGGTGAGAGGTATGTAATAGAGCAGTGATAGGTACAGGACAGTTATAGGGTGAGAGGTATGTAATAGAGCAGTGATAGGTACAGGACAGTTATAGGGTGAGAGGTCTGTAATAGAGTAGTGATAGGTACAGGACAGTTATAGGGTAAGAGATCTGAAATACAGCAGTGATAGGTACAGGACAGTTATAGGGTGAGAGGTCTGTAATAGAGCAGTGATTGGTACAGGACAGTTATAGGGTGAGAGGTCTGTAATAGAGCAGTGATTGGTACAGGACAGTTATAGGGTGAGAGGTGTGTAATAGAGCAGTGATAGGTACAGGACAGTTATAGGGTGAGAGGTGTGTAATAGAGCAGTGATAGGTACAGGACAGTTATAGGGTGAGAGGTCTGTAATAGAGCAGTGATAGGTACAGGACAGTTATAGGACAAGAGGTCTGTAATAGAGCAGTGATAGGTACAGGACAGTTATAGGGTGAGAGGTCTAATAGAGCAGTGATAGGTACAGGACAGTTATAGGGTGAGAGGTATGTAATAGAGCAGTGATAGGTACAGTACAGTTATAGGGTGAGAGGTCTAATAGAGTAGTGATAGGTACAGGACAGTTATAGGGTGAGAGGTATGTAATAGAGCAGTGATAGGTACAGGACAGTTATAGGGTGAGAGGTCTGTAGTAGAGCAGTGATAGGTACAGGACAGTTATAAGGTGAGAGGTATGTAATAGAGCAGTGATAGGTACAGGACAGTTATAGGGTGAGAGGTCTGTAATAGAGCAGTGATAGGTACAGGACAGTAATAGGGTGAGAGATCTGTAATAGAGCAGTGATAGGTACAGGATAGTTATAGGGTGAGAGATCTGTAATAGAGCAGTGATAGGTACAGGACAGTTATAGGGTGAGAGATCTGTAATAGAGCAGTGATAGGTACAGGACAGTTATAGGGTGAGAGGTCTGTAATAGAGCAGTGATAGGTACAGGACAGTTATAGGGTGAGAGGTGTGTAATAGAGCAGTGATAGGTACAGGACAGTTATAGGGTGAGAGGTGTGTAATAGAGCAGTGATAGGTACAGGACAGTTATAGGGTGAGAGATCTGTAATAGAGCAGTGATAGGTACAAGACAGTTATAGGGTGAGAGGTATGTAATAGAGCAGTGATAGGTACAGGACAGTTATAGGGTGAGAGATCTGTAATAGAGCAGTGATAGGTACAGGACAGTTATAGGGTGAGAGGTCTGTAATAGAGCAGTGATAGGTACAGGACAGTAATAGGGTGAGAGATCTGTAATAGAGCAGTGATAGGTACAGGACAGATATAGGGTGAGAGATCTGTAATAGAGCAGTGATAGGTACAGGACAGTTATAGGGTGAGAGATCTGTAATAGAGCAGTGATAGGTACAGGACAGTTATAGGGTGAGAGGTGTGTAATAGAACAGTGATAGGTACAGGACAGTTATAGGGTGAGAGGTGTGTAATAGAGCAGTGATAGGTACAGGACAGATATAGGGTGAGAGATCTGTAATAGAGCAGTGATAGGTACAGGACAGTTATAGGGTGAGAGATCTGTAATAGAGCAGTGATAGGTACTGGACAGTTATAGGGTGAGAGATCTGTAATAGAGCAGTGATAGGTACAGGACAGTTATAGGGTGAGAGGTCTGTAATAGAGCAGTGATAAGTACAGGACAGTTATAGGGTGAGAGGTATGTAATAGAGCAGTGATAGGTACAGGACAGTTATAGGGTGAGAGATCTGTAATAGAGCAGTGATAGGTTCAGGACAGTTATAGGGTGAGAGATCTGTAATAGAGCAGTGATAGGTACAGGACAGTTATAGGGTGAGAGATCTGTAATAGAGCAGTGATAGGTACAGGACAGTTATAGGGTGAGAGGTATGTAATAGAGCAGTGATAGGTACAGGACAGTTATAGGGTGAGAGGTATGTAATAGAGCAGTGATAGGTACAGGACAGTTATAGGGTGAGAGGTCTGTAATAGAGCAGTGATAGGTACAGGACAGTTATAGGGTGAGAGATCTGTAATAGAGCAGTGATAGGTACAGGACAGTTATAGGGTGAGAGATCTGTAATAGAGCAGTGATAGGTACAGGACAGTTATAGGGTGAGAGGTCTGTAATAGAGCAGTGATAGGTACAGGACAGTTATAGGGTGAGAGATCTGTAATAGAGCAGTGATAGGTACAGGACAGTTATAGGGTGAGAGATCTGTAATAGAGCAGTGATAGGTACAGGACAGTTATAGGGTGAGAGGTCTGTAATAGAGCAGTGATAGGTACAGGACAGTTATAGGGTGAGAGATCTGTAATAGAGCAGTGATAGGTACAGGACAGTTATAGGGTGAGAGGTCTGTAATAGAGCAGTGACAGATATAGGTCAGTTATAGGGTGAGAGGTGTGTAATAGAGCAGTGATAGGTACAGGACAGTTATAGGGTGAGAGGTATGTAATAGAGCAGTGATAGGTACAGGACAGTTATAGGGTGAGAGATCTGTAATAGAGCAGTGATAGGTACAGGACAGTTATAGGGTGAGAGGTATGTAATAGAGCAGTGATAGGTACAGGACAGTTATAGGGTGAGAGATCTGTAATAGAGCAGTGATAGGTACAGGACAGTTATAGGGTGAGAGGTATGTAATAGAGCAGTGATAGGTAAAGGACAGTTATAGGGTGAGAGGTCTGTAATAGAGCAGTGATAGGTACAGGACAGTTATAGGGTGAGAGATCTGTAATAGAGCAGTGATAGGTACAGGACAGTTATAGGGTGAGAGATCTGTAATAGAGCAGTGATAGGTACAGGACAGTTACAGGGTGAGAGATCTGTAATAGAGCAGTGATAGGTACAGGACAGTTATAGAGTGAGAGATCTGTAATAGAGCAGTGATAGGTACAGGACAGTTATAGGTTGAGAGATCTGTAATAGAGCAGTGATAGGTACAGGACAGTTATAGGGTGAGAGATCTGTAATAGAGCAGTGATAGGTACAGGACAGTTATAGGGTGAGAGATCTGTAATAGAGCAGTGATAGGTACAGGACAGTTATAGGGTGAGAGGTGTGTAATAGAGTAGTGATAGGTACAGGACAGTTATAGGGTGAGAGATCTGTAATAGAGCAGTGATAGGTACAGGACAGTTATAGGGTGAGAGATCTGTAATAGAGCAGTGATAGGTACAGGACAGTTATAGGGTGAGAGATCTGTAATAGAGCAGTGATAGGTACAGGACAGTTATAGGGTGAGAGATCTGTAATAGAGCAGTGATAGGTACAGGACAGTTATAGGGTGAGAAATCTGTAATAGAGCAGTGATAGATACAGGACAGTTATAGGGTGAGAGATCTGTAATAGAGCAGTGATAGGTACAGGGCAGTTGTAGGGTGAGAGATCTGTAATAGAGCAGTGATAGGTACAGGACAGTTATAGGGTGAGAGGTATGTAATAGAGCAGTGATAGGTACAGGACAGTTATAGGGTGAGAGATCTGTAATAGAGCAGTGATTGGTACAGAACAGTTATAGGGTGAGAGATATGTAATAGAGCAGTGATAGGTACAGGACCGTTATAGGGTGAGAGATCTGTAATAGAGCAGTGATAGGTACAGGACAGTTATAGGGTGAGAGGTGTATAATAGATTAGTGATAGGTACAGGAGAGTTATAGGGTGAGAGGTATGTAATAGAGCAGTGATAGGTACAGGACAGTTATAGGGTGAGAGATATGTAATAGAGCAGTGATAGGTACAGGACAGTTATAGGGTGAGAGATCTGTAATAGAGCAGTGATTATTAAAGGGTTTAACTTTGAATTCAAAATGTGTTGCTCTCCACTCTGGCAGTCAAAGAGGTAGTGAACTGTCTCTGAGTGTTTTCCCTTGGAGTTGGAGATAAGAGCTCTGTAATCACTTCTTCCCCCTTGTGAAATCCTTGACTCCAGAGAACTGGATGTCCAACGCAGACTTAATAATAGATTGGGGGAGGAAGTTAACCCTTTGAGTGCCAGAAAGGTATCCAATGTATTGCAACATAGGGCCCTTAGAATAAAGTTCTGCAAAAAAGAGAGTCGACATGGGAATAAGGTAGGTAAGGGTGGTAAAAGGCAGGAGATATTGTCAAATAGCAAGTTAAAGAAAGGCCAGGGGACTGGAATATCCAGTAGGTGAGAGCTGTGTTAAGAGAGGCAGAGACAAGGGCAGGCTGGGATAGAAAGAAGACTGAAGAGAGGGTGGTGAGAGCTGTGTAAAGAGAGGCAGAGACAAGGGCAGGCTGGGATAGAAAGAAGACTGAAGAGAGGGTGAGGCCCACTGCTGTGTGTTTGCAGAATACACAGTGAGCAGGCAGGGGCGTATAAACACACAGTGCTGATATATATAGAGAGCAGGTGTGTATACTCATTACTCACATACATAGCCGCCTCCACCCTGCCTGATAGATCAGGAGCTGATACAGACGGAGGAGAAAAGGGCAAAACAAAAGGGTGACACAGTTTTGTGTGTGTACACAGAGAGACACAAATACACATAACCGGGCACTATATCTATATAAATATATATATGTGTGTGTGTGTGTATACACAGAGAGACACAAATACACATAACCGGGCACTGCACGGCTATATATATATATATATATATATATATATATATATATACACACACATTGTACATATAAATATACATACACACACACACACATACATATAATATTACTAAAAGGAATGGTCAGAGGTGTAACTAGAAGCCTCTGGGCCCTGGTGCAAGAAGTGCCATGGGCCCCCCAACACCACTACATTGGTCCCCTCGACCACATTGACCCCCTCCACAATGCCCCCATCTCCTCACTGGAGCTCCCGTGCGGTCCTCTTAGTAATGCAGAGCGCTGGGAGATGATGTCATCTCCCAGGGCTCTGCATTATTAGAGCGCCGGAGGGAGATTGCGGGCGCCAAACTGAGGGGTCGCAGGGGGAGGCCGGGCCGCTGGAGTGCACGGGCCCGGTCACAGGTGCTACTCCTGCGACCCCTGTAGTTACGCCACTGGGAATGGTCCTGCAGTACCCAGGGTGTGTATGTTTATGTCTCTCTATGTATCTTTCTATGTGTGTATTTATGTTTGTATATAAAGTCTTGTGTGTCTCTCTGTGAGTATCTAAGCCTGTGTGTGTTTATTTGCAACCTGTGGCCTTCCAGCCCTCTTATTGGCGATCCGTGCCATACTAAGTCCTGCCTTGGAGAACACTGGGGAAAGAGAGAGAGAGCTCAACCTGCAGACTAATTCAGTGAGAGTCTGACTGCATGATGTGCTCAGTTTCTTCCAGGTACATTTATATCATGTGGCTCTCCAGATGATGTTAGACTTCAACTCCCATCATCCTCAACCAGAAGCTGGAAAACTGAAGATTATGGGCGTTAGGGTGACCACATTTCCATTCTGTCATTCTGGGACATGTGGTTATCCTATTCCCGCGGCTGAGGCTTCCGCCGGTGCTGACCATCTTTCTGAGGCTGGCATAGTAAGAGTTCCCAGTGGGACCCTTACTCTGTGTCAACCTCAAAAAGATGGTCAGCGCCGGCGGGAGCCTCAGCCGCGGGTCTCACTCGCAGCACCAGCATACTTGCTCCATCCCAGCTGTCTTGCACGTACCAGTCCAGCCAGCCAATGAGGACCATATACAGAAAACATTTCATTGGCTGGCTGGACTGGTGCGTGTTGCTCAATTCCGGGACTCCTTGTTGTCCCAGTGGGGGGTGACCCAGGATGGGGAACACAGACCCCCAATAAGAGACAGTCCCGGGTATTCCGGGACGTGTGGTCACCCTAATGGATGTTGTAGAACAACAGAAGCTGGGGGACCGGATATTGCCCAAGTGATGTACTGTAAGTAATACAAGTGCATTCCTTCACCTTTCCTCTTCTGAGTGTTCGTGGGAAGAGAAGGAGAGAGGCAGGGCACCTTGTAGTACTTACACTACACTGGGGATTGGATAACCCACAGCTGCCCAGCTGCTGTTGTACTACAACCTCTGACAGCTGCTGGTAGTGGTGTGTTATGTATGATTGTATGTATGTGTGTTTATGTGAGTTTGTGTGTGCTCATGTGTGTATATATGTGTGATTATTATGTGTGTGTATGTTAGTGTTTTTGTGCTTGTGTTTTTGTGTATTCATGTGTTTATCTCACAACTTACGCATATAAGTAAATCAGAACATAAGGAGTATCCAAACAATGTTCAATAATACTGAAAATTGTATCTAAATCTTTTTGTATTGTATATTCTATTGTATATTTTATTTATATAGCACCAACCAGTGTACTTGGCACTTTACAGATTGCATTTAATATAGAAGGGGTAAGATAAGTGCAGTGATTAAGTGCTTATAAAGACAATCATAAGGGGAACAACAAGTGAGTATACATGAGGATGAAAGGTCCTTGCCCCATAGAGCTTACAGTCTAAATATATGATGGGTGACATACAGATACGATCTGGTAGAGGAGGAAGTGCAGTTTGTGACATACGAGATACTGTTTTCACATTACACTGTTGTTAGAGATAAAAGGTGCTCTTTTAGTTTGGATTTAAAGTTGTTGAGGGTTGGTGTTTGGCGAATACTGGGTGGTTGTTACGGTTGACAAGCAAAACCAGGAGTCAGACGGTATAGTTAATAGAACCTTTATTATGAGAATAATGACAGTAATGCAATATATAAATACACACACAGTGGGTGATTGAAATGGCGAGCACTGTATCAGGAATAGCAGTCTCCCAATCTCTGCACCACACTGTCTGAGACTAGGCCTCAGCCCACTGGAGTCTCGTGGTAAGGTAACGCCCAAGAGATACTGACTCAGTCTGCAGTCAGTAACTAGGAGTCTGCTAGAGTCCCAGGTCAGTATTAGGAAGGATGTCTGAATAACGGAACCAATAAACTGAGCCAACAGACAGAGCCTTCTAGTAAGCACCAGACAGGATAGTCAGATGAGCCAAAGTCATACACGGAGCGGGTAGTCAGCCAGATCCACAGGTTTGCACCAGAAAGGATCTCCACTGAAGCAATGATATGCTGGATGTGCAGTGGATAGAGCCCCAGGTCAACACCAGAGTGGGTAGTCAGACAAGCCTAGGTCATACACGGAGCGGGTAGTCAGCCAGAGCCACAGATTTATACCAGAAAGGATATCTGAGTCAAATCGAAACGCCAAGGAGAATAGTCAGACAGAGCCACAGGTCAACACCAGAATGGATGGACAGACAAGCCGGATCATACACAGGAATCAGGAATACTAGAAAAGAACCGATCAGAACAACAACGTAAGGGTGACTGAGCCCTTTAAACCCCTCCACAGGAAGTAGGTAGGAGGAGCAGCTAGAGGGAGGAAGTAGGTAGGAGGAGACTACAGGAAACAAACACACATAAAACAGAGGCCTGCAGCATGCTTGAATTCTCTTGCCTGCAGATTACGCGTGGAAAGACAACGAGCGGCGCTGAAGCAGCGGCGCTGGAAACAAGGAACTGTGACAGAGGTAGGGCGTTCCAGAGGTAGGGAGCAGCAAGGGAGAAAGCCTTCAGTCGTGAAACAGCGATAGAGGTTAAAGTGGCAGAGAGACGTCCACCATGAGTGGTGCGTAGTGGACGTGCAGGAATATGGCGGGATATGAAAGATGAAATATAAGGCAGGGACAAGTGATGGAGAGCCTTGAAGGTAATGAGGAGGATTTTGAATGTGATACGCTGCTTTATGGGAAGCCATGACAGTGATTTTAAAAGTGGTGGAGTGAGTACTGTTCTGGAGGAGAGGAAGAGTATTCTGGTGGCTGAATTAAGAACTGATTGAAGAGGAGCGATATGGTTAGTAGGAAGACCAATAAGTAAAGAGTTGCAGTAGTCCAGGCGAGAAAGAAAAAGAGCATGCATGAGGGTTTCTGTTGTAGAGTGAGAGAGGAATGGCTGGATATTTGCTATATTCCGAAGAAAGAAGCGACAGGGTTTGGTTATGTCATTAATGTGGGTGGAGAAGGAAAGAGAAGAGTCCAAAGTTACCCTGAGGCACTGGGCCTTGTCTGCAGGGTAAATTGTGGAGCCTTTGACAGTTATAAAGAATGGAGGTGTTGTGCAGGATTTAGAAGGGAAGATAAGGAGCTCAGTCTTGGACATGTTAAGTTTTGGGCAACGATGAGCCATCCAGGAAGAGATAGCAGTGACGCAATCTGAGACCTGCTGCTGTATTTCAGGTGATATTGAGGGTGCGGAGAGATATATTTGCGTATCATCTGCATAAACATGATAGTTAAAGTCAAAGGATTTTATCAGTTGCCCCAGGAAGAGTGTATACAGAGAAAAGAGAAGAGGTCCCAGAACAGAGCCTTGGGGTACGCCTACTGAGAGGGGGATTGGAGGTGAGGAGGTGTTAGCGTATGATACAGATAAAGACTGATGAGAGAGATAGGATAGAAGCCAGGAATGTGCCAGGCCACAGATGCCAAGTGATTGGAGAACCTGGGAGAGAAGGGTATGATCGACTGTGTCAAATGCTGCTGATAGGTCTAGGAGGATAAGAATAGAGAAATGGCCATTGGATTTTGCAATGTGGAGATCGTTTGTTACTTTGATAAGGGCAGTTTCTGTAGAGAAAGTGGGTTGAAAGCCAGACTGCAGCGGGTCCAGAGCGTTTTGGGAGTTGAGGAAGGTAAGTAGGCGAGAGTAGGCTAGGTGTTCAAGGAGTTTAGAGGCAAAAGGCAAGAGGGATACGGAGTGGTAGTTGGATAGGGAGGTGGGGTCTAATGAAGTTTTCTTGAGGATTGGAGATACTATTGAATGTTTGAATGAGTAGGGGAAGATGCCAGAGGATAGGGAGGAGTTGAATACACGCAATAGCATGGGATCAAATGTGCATGACAGAGGACTGAGAAGGTGGGATGGTATAGGATCAAGGGAGCAGGTGGTGATGTGGACAGCTAAAGGGAGACCTCTGATTCTGTGACTGAAGTAAAGGAATCAAATAAGTAGAATGGAGGATCAGGAAGATACAATTGTGAAGACTGAAAGGGTGGGATTGTTTGATGTATTATGTTAATCTTTTGTGTGAAGAACTCTGCAAAGGCTAGAGGGGTTAGGGAGGGTGAATGATGGAGGGGAGGGGAGAAGGAGAGAATTGAAGATACAAAAGAGGTGCCGTGGGTTAGATTTGTGAGTATTGATAAGTGAGGAGTAGTAATGCTGTTTGGCAGAGGATAGAGCAGTGTTGAAGCAGGATAGGAGGAATATGTAGTGGATAAAGTCAGCGTGTCACGGAGTGACTAGGAATAACACACTGACAAGTACAACTGAACTTAAAGTAAAACTTTATTAAGTAATGAAAAGGCAGGATGTAAGGCAACAGGCAAATAATGACACAATAGTAAGACACTGAAGTAAGTGGCAGTCGACAGTGGCACACCTTCACGAGACCAGAGAGGAACAGTGTAGGCACTTTCCTCACCCTTCACAGGACAGGTGGATAACAGCGGAATGGCCCTTGACTACACAGTAAGTGTGAGGGCAGTGCAGATCACTCCCAAGCACTGAGTCAGCAAATAAACGGAGCAGACCAGTATACCCACAGGGGATACACAATATGGTAGCTGATGAAGATAGGCTAGGCAACACGGACTGGCACGGCCACGGGAGGTCACACGTAGTGACCGACAAGCGGAGCTTTTAACGGAAGCAAGTGCAAAGCAGAAGGCACAGGCCGAACAACAACCAACCCGTACAACGGGAAGGTAATGGAGCGCAACGTAAGGGTAAACCAGGAGACAGCCAAGGGTCACACCGGATCGGGTAGTCAGACGTCGCCAATGGTCGTAACCGGAACAGGTAGTCAGTGAAGCCAGAGGTCAGGACCAGAACGGGTAGTCAGACGAGCCAGGAGTCAGAACGGAAAACGGGTAGTCAGACGAGCCAGGTAATACACAGGAACAGAAAGCACCACACAGAACTAAGCTCAGGTACACCATGAAAGGGCAGTAGGAGTGACACAGAGAGAGGTTTAAAAACCCTGATGGGTAGGTGGAGCAATGACCTCATCAGCGTGGTGCACTATAAGAATAGCGACTCAGCAAGAGCGACAGTAGCATTAAACAATGTCGCTCCAGGGCAAATGTCAGTCACAGGCAATCACGGGCACCGTGATACAACGTGAGAGCGGGACTTCCTCTACAGGTGTTCAGAGGTGCGGGTACAGAAGCAGAGAAAGCATGTTTGTGAGTTGAGCCAAGGGCGTGGGTTTGAGGGGCGTTTGTGGTGGGTCTGGAGGGGGCATACAGATTGAGTGATGAGGAGAGGAGGTTGTTGTAGTATTCTATAAGTCTGTCAGGTTCAGAAAGAGTGATGTAGGTGGAGAGGTTTGAGTGCAATGCAGACAATAAGGCAGAAATGTCTGGTGAGCGAAGGTTGCGGGTGTAGTGCGGGGCCGTAGTTGGTGGCGGAATGAGGAAAAGGGTTGCAGAGAAGGTTATGAGATGGTGGTCGGAGGGGTGGGAAAGGAGAAATGGAAAAGTCTATTAATGAGCCGTTCTTTGTGAAGGGAGTGGCCGTCTTTTTGTGTATGCTGTCTTTAATAGCCACCCTTTTCCATAACAACAACATCACAAGACATTTGGTTAATCAGTTTCAGAAGGAAATCACCTGAGATGCCTTCCAACTCTTCTTCAGTTACTCCCAGAGATGTAGGGCAGCAGTGGGGATCTTTGCTTTGACTCTTCTTTTCAGGCCTCCCATACAATTTATATGGGATTGAGGACTAGAGACTGGGCAGGCCAGGTGACTAGACTGAGCTGTCCTTCACTTTTCATCTTTGCCTAATAGTTCTTGCACAACTTTGAGGTGTATTTTGGGTCATTATCTTGATGAAGAATGAAGGTGTGCCCAACTACCTATAATCCTGATGGAATGGCATGCATTTGAAGTATGATATTTTGGTTGAGCTTGCCATGGACTTGGTAAAGATCACTAACTCTATCACCAACAAAGCTACCCTGATGATGACACTGCTCCACCATGCTTGACCGAGGGAACCACACATGCAGAACTCATGTGCTTACCCTCTCAATGTCTTCTAGATACTCAGCAGTTTCAAATCTTTACCCATCTATCCACAAATCCGACTGGACAAATGTCCAATTTCAGTGTTCTTTGGCCCAGGCGAGTCTTTTCTTATTCTGCACTCTTAACTATGGTTTCTTTGAAGCCATTCTTCCAGTTAAGAAGACACCGGAGGAGGTGCTACAACGGATCCGCCATTCATCACCAGCCAAGGAAATCCAACCAGTATTCAATAAAAAATAATTTTATTCATCCTTATCAAAAACATTGTTGCAAAAATTAACAGGTTGCGAATGGACTACAAAACATAGATGTGCAAGATGGGCACCTTACTTTAACACAGGGGTTCAGAAATTCCCCGGAGGGGACCGCAGGGTACTAGAGGGGAAGCATGTCATGGGAAGGGTTGATGCATAAAGGAAGTGGGTGTGTTAGGGAGGAGCAAGAGGGAAAGGGTTTAAAGGTGCTAGAGACAGGAAGTGGGCTGTTGTGTGAAAGACGAAAGGGCAGAGGAAGCGTTGTGCTTGCTCTCTTATTCTCTCACTCACTCATGATTTCGGTCTTTCTCGTACTCACTCATTCTCACTCTTTCCTTGCCTGTCCTTTCTCATCACCTGGTGGCCGTGTTCCTGGCTGGGTGTGTTTCTGTGTCAGCTGCCCTGCTCCTAGGCTGCAGATAGCGTGCCTGCGTGGAGGACCTGGCTTGGATCCGGATGGCAGTCTGCAGTGACGTTCTGGAATGTTCACTCCCTTTCTGTTTCCTGGATGTGCTCAAGGCCTGGCTGTACCCTGGTTGGTCCCACCATGGTGAGGTCCCTGGAGGGATGATCTGGGCCCCCCCCTTCCAACTGGATCGGTGTGGTGTAAGCGGTCTGCCTCTCTGCCCGCAGCTGCTCTCCTCTCCAGGAGATTCCTTGTCTATGGTGGTTGATCTAAATTGTAGGAATTATTAACCTCACTACTACTTGATTCAAACATTGGTAACTTATACCTCTGGATACCTGTATTCATATACAGTTTTACCCTATAAGTGTTTGTGTGTTACTTGTGCAGTCATCTGATATATTCTATCCTATTATGTTTTCTCATGCCGTAGATAAATATATATATCTTACTTTACAATTGCTGCTTGATATATATTACTGAGTCAAAGTTTGCATATCTCTGTTTCCCAATTCACCGATTACTATTGTGTTCTCTATATATTACATTTTATTTAGCTTTAAATAAAGTTACATATATTGTTTTACAAATATGAGTAATTGATTCTTTTGATCAATCCTGTTCACTGTGCAAAAGTGTGTCATATCTAGTTTGTGTGCAAGATCTCAAATATATTTATATTGTTTATTTATCTTTATGCGAGAGATATACAGTATACGGTCTCCTGTTATCACTCTGTCTTATCTTATCTCCCGACAGTGGGGACCGGCGGTTAGGCCTTCCTTGGGCCGGGCCTGTGTCTGCTCCACGGCCCCCTTCGGTGGCTGCTGCTACGCCCCCCGGGGGCTTTCTCCTATGAACCGTCCTGCCGGTTACGTGAGCCGGGCCTCCTGTCTCCATGGTGGGTGTCCCCCTTCTATTTCCTTCTGTTGGTCTCCTCTTCTTGGTCTCCCCCCCACCTTTCCTCTGGCGCAGGTTTTCTCGCTCTATTCGCTGTTTGCTACTTGTTTTCTGTGCTCGCACCGGTTGGTTTCTATTCCTGTCTGGTTTCTTTTAGTGGCATCTGGGTGTAGACCCACCCCCTGTTCCTTTGGGTTCGGGTGTTTGTCCTGGTTGCTACTTGCATTTTTTTCCTTTTGTTTACTCCGCGGTTCTTTGGTTCTCATCTTTGTCTCCCGCTTTTCTGTATTTCCCCATCATTTGCACAGCGTCTTTGTTGTTGTTGCCCCTTGTCCTCTAGTCTTCTTTCTTTCTTGTCTGATGTATTTTCTTTCGCTTCTCTAGTGTCTTCCCTCTTCCGTTTCTGGTTCTCCTCTTTCGCTGTTTCTCTTCTTCCCTCTTTCTCTGTTCGGGGGTGTTTAGTTTTTCGTTGCTGTTTTTCTTGAGGCCTGGCCACGGGAGCTTCTGGGGTTTCCTCCTTTGGGACATTCGTGGGTGTCCTCTGCCGGGACACCATCTCCTGCTGCTTCATCCTTTTGGTGTCTCTTAATTGTTGACAACAATTAACTTTTAATACACAACAAAATAGAACAAACACACACAAAAAAAACCAAAACACGTAGTTCTGGGTGTACATGTCTGTATGTTTCTACGTAGGTAGCTATGTGGATGTGTATCTGTATATGTATGTATATATGTGTGTGTATATATCTGTGTGTGTGTGTGTGTATATATAGATAGATAGATAGATAGATAGATAGATAGATAGATAGATAGAGATCACAGTAGCACACTCAGGACTTTCAAAATGAAAATAAATAATTTATTGTCAACGTTTCGGCCACTTACACTGGTCTTCCTCAAGACATATATATATATATGTGTGTGTGTGTGTGTGCTGATCTCTATGTGCCCGTATGTGTGTGGCTACATAGATATTTGCATGTTGGGGGATCTGGTCCCCTTGGGTGTGTGCCCGTCTGCCGGTGAGCGTGACTCGTGTGACGGTTTTGTGCTAGGCTTGGTGGATGTATGAGCTTGCCTTGGGTGGCTGTGTGTGCGTAATTTTATAAACCTTTCTCCATATATCATTCTGAACTGTTTCTGTTCCATGGGTTGGTGGTGGTTACCATTATGGTTTCTACGTTGTGTTCTCCTTTTCATTCTTATCAATACTCTAGCAACTGTTAGCTGTTCCTTCCAGTCTCCATGTCAGGGGTCCTTGCCCTAGTACATTGGGTTGGGAATCACTGGAGTGCCTTGTAGAGCATGGTTTGTGTGCATGTGGCTGCGCCTGGGGGGGTCGTGGATGGGAGTCAGGTGGGTTTTGTGTGACACCCTACTGGGGGTTCCGGGTTAAGAAGGTAGATGTCAGGCATGTGGGCCCAGTCAGTGGCAAGCGGGGTGCTTTTTGACACTACCTCTGTTGGGGAAGTTCATCTCCTCCATTGGGGACAATGGGTGGACCCTTTGGTGTTGAAACCGTGGTCTGGGATTCTTCCCACTGTGCAGCAGGAGCTGCTGCAGGTGGTCGTTTGGATGGCTTGGTCTGCACCACATTCTGCTGGTTTGGCGGTTTCGATCAGGTGTTTTTTTTTGCTCGCCCATTCCAATTGGTTCCAGGCTCCTTGTCCCCTTGTGCGGATCGTGCATGGAGGTGTGGTGTGGCGGATCTCAGGTGATATCATGCATACATTTTGGTGGTTATGGACTGTTGCCTTCGTGGCCAGGCTCTCTCGAGGTTGGAGAGGTGTTGGAGGTTTTCTTGTGGCACCTGGCGTCTCATGCTATTGCAGGGCGGCCGGTTCTTTCTTCTCCTTCCAGTCATGGCAGGTGACGGCCTGTGTCGTGGCACTTTCACAATGCACTTATATGTCTTTGTCGCAAATGGCGTTCATCGATGCTGGGTGGTGGTACGGCTGGTCTGTGTACTGGGCTGCCAGTGGCATGGAGTGCAGGATGTTGCAGCAGGTGCTAGGGTGGAGGATCCTGTGATGCCAAAGGGGAATCCGGTTGGAGGTGTCTGATGGTACTGTTCCGGGATCCCACTGCGTGGCCTTGGGACGGGCACCGCATGCAGCCAGCCTGGCGGTTCTGTAGTCGTGTGCCTTTGGTTCATCAGGGTTTGCAAATGGTGGAGGCTCTTAGGGGCCCAGTGGTTAGGGCTTTTTGGGGGTATGTGTTTTTCCTTGGACATGTACTTGTGGGTATTTCGGTGTCTGGCTTGGTGGTGGTGGTCCTTGCTCATACTCGTGGTTTTGGAATTATTGGTGGCTTTGGTGTTTATGTTGTGGTGTGTTTCTTCCTGGAGGCTGATGTTCTCTCGGAGTGCATGTGGGTTATGGGTTTGGTGGCAGATGTTTGTTCTGTCTTGCTAGTTCTGCTCAGGCTGGGAGTCGTGTCTCAGTGAGTGTTTGTATGTGCAGATTTACGTTTCGGGTATGTTTTTGTGTGGTGATAGTGGGTGTATAGGTCTGTTTACATTTCCTGGCTGTGTGGGTATGTGTGTGTGGGTTTCTACACATTTCGGTCTGGGTGCCAAAAAAAAAAAAAAAAATGGGGTTATATCTGTGTTGGTACGTGTGGTTTTGGCCTGGATGGTTGTCTGTCTGTGTATTCCTGAGGGCTGGGGCTGGTTGGGTCCATGTCTGTTGTAGTGTGTTAGGGACTTGAATGCCGTTTGCCCTTTGGGTTCTGCCGTTGCCTCCTGTCCCTGTGTCTTGGCAGATTGGGGTAGCTGTGCTGCTGCGAGTATCTGAGTGGGATCTGACTTTCCTGTGTTTTCTGCTCCCGTACGGTATCTCCTGCTATGCCCCCCTTTTTTTGTCGTTAGTCCTGTCTGTTTTTTGGCTGTCTGCTCTGGGGGTGTGCAGTGGGTGGTGGCGAGTGCATGGATATTGTGGTGTTGGTGCTTAGGTATGTGTTACTACCTGTACCTATATCTTACGGGGTGTGTGCAGCGGTGTGTGTTTGGGAGGTAGAGGTTGGGTCATGCCCTTCTGCTGTTCGTTCGGTGGGGTCTTGTGTTTGTTTGCCTTGGGGTTTGGGGTGTTGGTGCTTGTGGTGGTGTGCTCTGTGTTTCAGGTGGGGGTTTGTGGACTTTGATGGGGTATATGTTGTGTGATCTTGGTATGCTGTTCGGGACCGGAGGCTGTTCGGTGCATACTTTGGTTGGTGGGTGGGTGGTTCTCTCTGGTTGCTAGTGGTTTGCCTGTTGGTTCAGTTCTGTGGGATTGATTAGGGGAGTTCCATTTGGAGTGTATGCGTTGTGATTTCCGTGGTGTATGTTTGGGGGGGAGACAGGCCATGACATCTGGGTGTGGGGGCCGACTGGTCACAGGGTTGCCAGTCGGGCCTGGTGGCAGGGGGCCCAGCTGTTCAAGGTACTGACAGTCAGGCCTTGTGGAGGATAGTCCTTACATGGTTTTCAGAGATTGATAAATGAGGTGGTAAGTTAAGGGATTTTATCCTCAGGCAGAAGCCCTTTGGGAGTTTGCCCCAGACTTAGGTAGAGGGAGGTGATGTTACCTATTGGACCTAAAGTGGATGGCCAATGGGATAATTCATTGGGAATCTGCTCTAAGTGCTGAAAGTGGTGGCATCATTTGTAAGTGCTGAAAAAAGGTGGAATCAGCTGTAAGTGCTGATGAATGTTGGGATCAGCTGTAAGTGCTAAAGAATATGGGAATTTTAGCATGAGCCCGTACAATTTGGCCATGCTTGTTTTTAAGGGAAGCAGATTGGCAAGGGACTGTCAGTTACTGAAAGAGTACTGGTTATTGTTTATTTATTATTGTTGTGTTTGAGTAAGAATAATAATAATGTGAGTGAAATTTTAAATAAAGCTGTGGTCTGTTATCCCCAAAAATAGATGTGTCTGTACTTATTTATGGATCATACCCTCTCTCTATGACAAGCATCTGTTAGATATAGTACAGTCCATGACAACACATTAAAACATTCACCTTACACTTAACACAGAACAGTAGGCAGTCTATCACAATGACGCCTACTTTTCAACATGGGTGATGGGGAAATTCTGAATGCCTGACCGTATTTTGTGGCTGTGCAGCCACCCGGAGCTGGGAGTCTTTTGTGGTCTTTACCATGGCTCTTACAAGAGTCCCTATTAACGGCCTATGGTCTGTTACCACTTATTCCAGACTTAAAGGGACAGTAACGTCCCATAAAAAATGCTTATAGTTTTGTAGAAGTTAAAAAAATAAACGATATGCCACAAATCCTATCTCTCAATCCACTATGGTTTGAGAGATATTTCTCAGCAGAGCCGAAATTGCGTTATTGGAAAATAATTACTACATTGTAAAGATCTACAAAGTGTGCTTGCACAATGAAGTAATTATTTTTAAATAACCCAATTTCGGCTCCGGTGAAGAGCCTCCTCCAGTCGGCCGACAAGGATCTCCTTCTGTCAGCTTTACAGAGCTGAGGAGGATATCTCTCAAACCCTAGCGGTTTGAGGGATAGGATTTGTGGCATATCGTTTATTTTTTAACCTCTACAAAACTGTAAGCATTTTTTATGGGACATTACTTTAACTAATTTGGGCTTCAGAATGAAGGGGGTCCTTTTCATTTTAAAAATTCATTTTTTAAATGCAATTCACTGATGTTTGTGTCATAAAATGAAATATTGAGTGTGTATACAATTAACAGAATAGATCATCATGATAAATCTGGTTTCAAGCAGGTGTACTCAAACTTTTGACTGGATTTTGTACATTTTTTAACCCCATAGATGCTACAGAGATCTGACGTACATTGCTTTGCTCTCTAACACCCAATGGGTTATTCTTGCTCCTACAGTGTCAGGAATATCTGCCTGGCACCAGGAGAGAATTGCCTGCAGCACCCAGAAGGGACTGAGTGCTGTTATGTATTTAATAAACTCTACAAGATAGGACATCATTAGAAACCCATTTGCTGGAATATTTATTATTATAATCAACAAGTGCTATGTTTGCTGGCCTGCAGGCATCAAAAGGACAGACATAAGAAGGACAAGGACGGACATAGAAAGGACAGACATAAAAAGGACCAAGGAAAAAAATAGATTGGACCTAAACATTAAATTGGAATATGGGTCTGTTTCATTATGACAAGTCCTAATATTGCTAACTTGTCTCTTGATTACTGGATCTCAATCTTGTTTAGCCATACCTCCCAAGTGTCCCTCTTTAGGAGGGACAGTCCCTCTTTTAGACCCAAATCCCTCTGTCCCTCTTTCCCACCCTGATGTCCCTGTGTTTAGGAGATCAGACTGTGTGGTGTGTATAGAAGTGTATCACCCTGGTGTCCCTGTGTTTAGGAGATCAGACTGTGTGGTGTGTATAGAAGTGTATCACCCTGGTGTCCCTGTGTTTAGGAGATCAGACTGTGTGGTGTGTATAGAAGTGTATCACCCTGGTGTCCCTGTGTTTAGGAGATCAGACTGTGTGGTGTGTATAGAAGTGTATCACCCTGGTGTCCCTGTGTTTAGGAGATCAGACTGTGTGGTGTGTATAGAAGTGTATCACCCTGGTGTCCCTGTGTTTAGGAGATCAGACTGTGTGGTGTGTATAGAAGTGTATCACCCTGGTGTCCCTGTGTTTAGGAGATCAGACTGTGTGGTGTGTATAGAAGTGTATCACCCTGGTGTCCCTGTGTTTAGGAGATCAGACTGTGTGGTGTGTATATAAGTGTATCACCCTGGTGTCCCTGTGTTTAGGAGATCAGACTGAGTGCTGTGTATATAAGTGTATCACCCTGATGTCCCTGTGTTTAGGAGATCAGACTGTGTGGTGTGTATATAAGTGTACCACCCTGGTGTCCCTGTGTTTAGGAGATCAGACTGTGTGGTGTGTATAGAAGTGTATCACCCTGGTGTCCCTGTGTTTAGGAGATCAGACTGTGTGGTGTGTATAGAAGTGTATCACCCTGGTGTCCCTGTGTTTAGGAGATCAGACTGTGTGGTGTGTATAGAAGTGTATCACCCTGGTGTCCCTGTGTTTAGGAGATCAGACTGTGTGGTGTGTATAGAAGTGTATCACCCTGGTGTCCCTGTGTTTAGGAGATCAGACTGTGTGGTATGTATATATGTGTATCACCCTGGTGTCCCTGTGTTTAGGAGATCAGACTGTGTGGTGTGTATAGAAGTGTATCACCCTGGTGTCCCTGTGTTTAGGAGATCAGACTGTGTGGTGTGTATATAAGTGTATCACCCTGGTGTCCCTGTGTTTAGGAGATCAGACTGTGTGGTGTCTATAGAAGTGTATCACCCTGGTGTCCCTGTGTTTAGGAGATCAGACTGTGTGATGTGTGTAGAAGTGTATCACCCTGGTGTCCCTGTGTTTAGGAGATCAGACTGTGTGGTGTGTATAGAAGTGTATCACTGTGGTGTCCCTGTGTTTAGGAGATCAGACTGTGTGGTGTGTATAGAAGTGTATCACCCTGGTGTCCCTGTGTTTAGGAGATCAGACTGTGTGGTGTGTATAGAAGTGTATCACTGTGGTGTCCCTGTGTTTAGGAGATCAGACTGTGTGGTGTGTATAGAAGTGTATCACCCTGATGTCCCTGTGTTTAGGAGATGAGGCTGTGTGGTGTGTATAGAAGTGTATCACCCTGATGTCCCTGTGTTTAGGAGATCAGACTGTGTGGTGTGTATATAAGTGTATCACCCTGGTGTCCCTGTGTTTAGGAGATCAGACTGTGTGTTGTGTATAGAAGTTTATCACTCTGGTGACTCTGTGTTTAGGAGATCAGACTGTGTGGTGTGTATATAAGTGTATCACCCTGGTGTCCCTGTGTTTAGGAGATCAGACTGTGTGGTGTGTATATAAGTGTATCACCCTGGTGTCCCTGTGTTTAGGAGATCAGACTGTGTGTTGTGTATAGAAGTTTATCACTCTGGTGACTCTGTGTTTAGGAGATCAGACTGTGTGGTGTGTATATAAGTGTATCACCCTGGTGTCCCTGTGTTTAGGAGATCAGACTGTGTGGTGTGTATATAAGTGTATCACCCTGGTGTCCCTGTGTTTAGGAGATCAGACTGTGTGGTGTGTATAGAAGTGTATCACTCTGGTGTCCCTGTGTTTAGGAGATCAGACTGTGTGGTGTGTATAGAAGTGTATCACTCTGGTGTCCCTGTGTTTAGGAGATCAGACTGTGTGTTGTGTATAGAAGTGTATCACCCTGGTGTCCCTGTGTTTAGGAGATCAGACTGTGTGGTGTGTATATAAGTGTATCACCCTGGTGTCCCTGTGTTTAGGAGATCAGACTGTGTGGTGTGTATAGAAGTGTATCACCCTGGTGTCCCTGTGTTTAGGAGATTAGACTCTGTGGTGCGTATATAAGTGTATCACCCTGGTGTCCCTGTGTTTAGGAGATCAGACTGTGTGGTGTGTATATAACTGTATCACCCTGGTGATCCCTGTGTTTAGGAGATCAGACTGTGTGCTGTGTATAGAAGTGTATCACCCTGGTGTCCCTGTGTTTAAGAGATCAGACTGTGTGGTGTGTGTATAAGTGTATCACCCTGGTATCCCTGTGTTTAGGAGATCAGACTGTGGTGTGTATATAAGTGTATCACATTGCTATACAGCAATAAAACTCACATTAATGTTTGTTTAAAAGTCAGTATATGTGTTTATAAACTAGTCTGTGTAAATAAAATACTATGGTCTTGTTATTTATTAGGTTACACAAGGAGTTGTCAATAGGTCATGAAATAGCCTAAATATTCTCTGTAATGCCCTGCTCACCAGCCGCTCCCCCCAGCAGCACCCCCTAAAAGACAAGTGTCCCTCTTTGGCAATTTGAAATGTTAAGAGTTATGTTAATAGAATGATTTAAATTATTACTGTTTTTTTTATTATTTTTATGTTTTCCCTATGATGCAGTTGGTGTGCTTCAGAACAGTACCACTTTACAGATTACGACATATCGTCTCAGACAGGAAGCACTCGTGTAATATTTAGAATACTTGGGTGAGGTCAAACGTATGCTTTAGAAAGACCACAGTGTTAGACATTGTTCTTAAAGTGCAAACAAAGTTCCATTTATATATCAGACAAAAGACTGAAATGCAGACACAAAAATGTGACTATATTTGCACCTTTCTGAAACACACCTAATAATAAACACCCAATTTCTTTAAAGTGGAAATGTCACTTAGTAACAACTAGGTGACTTTAAAAGAGCCTTTAAAACAAACTATATTTAGGTTCTGCTTTTTTTATTGAAAACAATGTTTATAAGATATTTTAGCTTTATTTATCAGTGCAAGTCATCCAGAGGACTCAAACATTCCACACTGCTCTGCATTACCAACTGTCACTTCCTACCAGAAAATACTAGCTCAGCTGCATAAATGGACAAATAAATAAAAGCTAAATATCTCAGAAAATATGACTAATATAAATTTGGTGATTCTGGATGCTCTTTCCAAAATCACCTATTTGCTACAAAGTGATAATTTCACTTTAAAGGGGACCTCACACATCCACTTCTCTAAAAAATGAAAACTTTATAACCTTAATCCACAGCCCTAAACCCGAATCCCATTATATTCCCTTTTGCCGGGCACATAAGGGTAGTAACCACTTTATCAGGCCAATATCCCTAACATTAGCCAGAATTTGGCTTTTAGCAGTGGCATATAAGGCACACATACACATAAAGGGGTATAATCATGAAGTAGCACAGAAGGAGACAAATGTCCATTGATTTAAATGGGAGTTTAACCCTTAAATGCTAGAGAGGTCTCCAACACATTGGTTTCTTCCAAAAATGATCCTTGTTAGATTCCTGGTTTAGATAGATAGATAGATAGATAGATAGATAGATAGATAGATAGATAGATAGATAGATAGATATTAGTGTAAAAGCCCGTGTACACAGGCCAAAGTGCAAGGGCCGGCAGGGAGATAGCATCTGTGGCTCCGAAGCAGAGCGCACCCGTGACACTGCTGGAATGGCAGGTGTACTACCGCAGAACTACACCTCCCAGCATTCTGTGCGTTCGGGCAGTCTCTACTGTGCAGTCTATGTGCCTGTCTCCATGCCTGTGTCTGTCTCTCCCCTCTCTGTCATTCTTCCTTCCCATGCCCATCTGTCTCTCCTCTGTGTACAACCCGGTCTGTGTCTCCTCTCTCTCTCTCTATGTCTGTCCATCTGTCTGTCTCTTCTGTGTCCATGCCTGTTTATCCTCTCTATCTCCTTGACTGTCTCTTCTCTCTCTTTCCATGCCTGTCTCCATCTGTCTCAATGTCTTCATGCTGGTCGCTCCTCTCTTTCTATCTCCAAGTATATTTCTGTCTATTCTCTCCTTGGGCAGTCTGTACTGCGCATGAGCACCTCCCAGCATTCTGTGCACTCGGGCAGTCTCTACTGCACATGACTACTCGGGCAGTCTCTACTGCACATTACTACTTATGCAGTCTCTACTGCGCATGACTACTCGGGCAGTCTCTACTGCGCATGACTACTCGGGCAGTCTCTACTGCGCATGACAACTTGGGCAGTCTCTACTGTGCATGACAAATATTCTGGCCTTTTATATTAAAGGAGAGAGATATCCTATATTATACTTCGCTAAAGATGTTTGTCAGAAGCCGTCATGAGCAGTAGAGACGGCTACACGTGCTGCAGTAGAGTCTGCTCGCGCCACGGCTGATTCAGAGTGGGGCACTCTGAATTGAGACCGGAGTCCATCTTCCTTCCTGGGAAGGTGCGCAGAGAGGACCACGGTCTGAATTCGGAGCTCCCCGCTCCGTATCAGCCACGGCGCGTTCGTGCAGTCAGTACTGTGCTTGACTGCAGCACCGCCAGTGTTGGCCCGTGTACACGGGCTTTAAAACGAGTATATATATATATATAATTTTTTTTGGGGGGGGGGGATGACATCTGAGGGAAAACAGCGGGGAGACAGATAGGCACTTGGGAGGTGCACAGGGATAGAGGGAGAGGTAAACGTGTGTCATCAGCAATACGATAGTAATGAAATCCAGCTTGAGGTTATTGTATGATGGAGTAAGGGAGTGTAAGGAGTGAACAGCACAGGGTCTGGCCTTGGAGGCTAGTTAACATTGGTGAGTTTGTTGCAGCAACTTTGTTGCAAGATGTTACAGTAACAAAAAGTTGCTACTGATCTGACTGAAAATTGATTGTAACATAATATAGTAACATAGTAACATAGTAATTTAGGTTGAAAAAAGACTTGCGTCCATCTAGTTCAACCTTTTCCTATTCCTGTTTACCATCGTTGATCCAAAAGAAGGCAAAAAACCCCTCTCAATTAGCAATTTAAAATTCTGCCTTGAATGGGGGGGGGGGGGGAATTCCTTCTTGATTCCAAAAGGCAATCAGATTTCTCCCTGGATCAACAAGCCCCAACTAAATATTCATCCCAATACTAACGTACATAGCCCTCTATGTTATGCTCTTTTAAATAAGTATCCAGGCCCCTTTTAAAGGCATCTAATGTATTTGATAGCACCACCTCCTCAGGCAGTGAATTCCATACCTTTATTGTCCTTACTGTAAAGAACCCCTTCCGCTGTTGTAGATTAGATCTCCTTCCCTCAAGTCTAAGCGGGTGGCCTCTTGTCCTATGTACTGTTCTGTTAATGAACAGGTCTTTGGAGAGCCCTTTGTATGGGCCCTGAACATGTGTGAGTGATGTATTTAGAAAGTGCTTTAACCTTTTGAGTGCCAGAGGGGTACGCAAGGCATTGCAAAGCAATGTGTTGTGTATTCCTCTGCCACTCAAAAGGTCAATAGGAAGACTTCATCTCTTTTTGAAGAACAAATCCATAGAAAATAAAAATTAAGTGAATGTACAAATTTGCCTTCGGAGCTACACTGGCACTAGTCTCTAATGCCAGGGGCTACATTTCAGTTTATGCAATATAGCATGGCATACAGGGAGCAGCTGGCAGCTTGTGGCCTGAGGGGGAATATACAATCAAGTGGCCCATTTCTACCATTGTTCCAGCCCACTGTCCCACTCCACACCCTTTTGTTCATTTTAAAATTGGCATTAATGTTGTAAAGTAAGGCAACTAATACCAAGTAGTCTTTTCTGAAATGGGTGTACAATAGTGATACCATAGAGCTTATAAGAGAAATGGCATATGCTATTGTAGCTCCATATGGATTGTAGCTCTGTGGTACCATTTGTGTAGCTCTAGTTCAACTGTAAGCTCTGTGGTATCACTAGTGTAGGTCCATTTCAGTTGTAAGCTCTGTGGTACCATTTGTGTAGCTCCATTTTAGTTGTAAGCTCTATAATATCACTAGTATAGCTCCATTTACAGCACAAAAAGGGAGATTGAGTGAGGCAGTGGCCAACCGGCACAACCACGTGTCCCTGATTGCCCAGGACAATCTTGGATTTTAAATGTGTGTCCCTTGTCCTTGGCAGCCCTCTTCTGGGACAATACAAAGTCCCTGAATGAGCGTTCAGAGTTCTAAACACTAGAAGGAGAGCTGTCTATTGTCTGCTGTGACAGGAAGTGATGCCTCTGCGAGGCTACAAGAAAATGGCTTCCAGACAAAGCTCTAGACACTAGTGTTGCAGTGTTATGCTAGTCTATGGCTCTGAGCATGGTACATTTTATTGAAGTCCACCACAGTCATTGCTTTCTGTCACAGCAGTCATTGGACAGTTCTGCCCCTTGTGTTTAGAACTCTGTGGTGCACAGGAGAAAGAGCAGGTTGCATGCTGATGTCCAGTGATATATAGTGACCCCTGGAGTCGAGGACAAGTACCCTGCTGCTCTCATCTCCACAGTGTCTGTGAAAGACAGAATGGAAATATGGTCACCCTTCCAGACACATGACTGGCCCAGGGAGAACTTTCACCCTGCCCCCCCCCCAGACCAGCACTTCCCTGATAGCATATGATTGCTGTAAAACATACCGGTGCACATTTACTTCATGGTTAGAGCTTTAATACCAGCAAGCCCTGTATACCTGCCCCATAACATGTGTAAAAGTACACCATTTCCTCTACTCCTCATTTAACCCTTAGAGTGCCAGAGGGGTATGCAATGCATTGTGAAGCAATTCGTTGCGTACCCCCTCTGGTGCTCAAAGGGTTAATACACTGCTTTAACCTTTTGATTGCCAGAGCAGAGTAATGTAATGCATTGTGTATAATTTGTGTCAAAATATCACCCTATAGTTGGACCAGTGGGACAGGCAGTATAGAGGAGATTTGCAGGGACGGATTTACATCTCAGGAGCCTGTAGGCACAGAAATCTAAAGCGCCCCCTTCCCCCAAATGGCTATCTCCACAATGCTCCAAATCTCCACATTACCACCCATATCTGTATTGCCCTCACATTGCCCCCATCAGCTCCAACTGTCTTGCCCCATCAGCTCCAACTTGCCCCCATCAGCTCCACATTGCCACCATCAACTCCAACTTGCCCCCATCAGCTCCAACTTTCTTGGCCCCATCAGCTCCAACTTGCCACCATCAGCTCCAAGCTCCAACTTGTCCCCATCAGCTCCAACTGTCTTGCCCCCATCAGCTCCAACTGTCTTGCCCCATCAGCTCCAACTTGTCCCCATCAGCTCCAAGCTCCACATTGCCCCCATCAGCATCAGCTACAATTTGCCCTCACATTGCCATCAGCTCCACATCCGTATCCGTTTCCTACCTCCCTGGGGGTCCAGCGGCAGGAAATGTCTGTGCCGCCTTCTGCACAGACCTGCAGCTTCTGTTGCACCCCACGCGGTCTTCTCTTTAGGAATGCAGAGCGCTGAGAGATGATGTCATCTCCCAGCTCTCTGCATTAGAGCCGATGAGGGGGAGCAACAGCAGCTACAGCCTTCGGCACAGACCTTAGCAAGAGAGGGGCGGGCCAGGTGGCGGGTTACTGTGCGCAGCGCGGAAGCGCTGTAAATATATTTTAAAAAAATAATTATTTCAATGACAGGCGTCCCTCTGTGGGGTGCACCTGTAGGCAGGTGCCTACTCTGACTTATGGCAAATCCAGCCCTGGAGATTTGTATAACTTCTCCTTACTGCCACCCCTGGGTGTGTGTGCCAGGCTCTGGAATTTTGGTAACGTGTGTGTGTGTGTGTGTGTATTGTGGTGTGCTAGCAATGTGAGTTTCTTTTTTTCTTGGCTCTCCAAAGATTTCCCAGTAGACAGAATAGGCAAACTGCCTAGCTCTCCAGATTTCAAGGGGCAACTCGGCTATACTGGCCAGAGCAATTTCAATATCCCTGCATCATCTTTTATGCCCTGGGATTCTAGAGAGATCTGCAGCGCATCACAGAATATGTGTATGCCAAAGGTATTTTCTGTGTCAGGAAACAGTGGATGTGGCTGGAGGCGGGGTCATTTGAATAGTAGGTGTGTGGCCACTGGCGGAGACTAGGGCATCTAGAGTGCCTTACTTAGGCGTGTCTGGGATGTAAATTAAGCCCTGTCAATATAACCTAGACAAACTTCCTACAAGAGTGACTTCAAAGTTCCAAACTGTATGTTATGGACGCCTTGAGCAAAAAATACAAATAAGAACAACTGGTTTAGTGTCTACCCATGTGAATATCAGCCAGAAAAAGAAAATAAAAACAGAATATATATATATAGGGTACATACCTCCCAAGTGTTCCTCTTTAGGAGATATTAAGTTCCGTACCTCCAAAGTGTCCCTCTGTATGAGATATTAGGCTTCCATAATTCCACAAGTCCCTCTTTAGTCGGGACAGTCCCTCTTTGAGACCCAAATCCCTCTGTCCCACTTTCCCACTCTGGTGCCCTCTTTTTAGGAGATCACAGTGTGTGGTGTGTATATAAGTGTATCTAAAGCAATAAATCTCACATTAATGTGTATCTATCTATGGAAATAAGAAAGCCACATCCATAGTTTAATAGCATCTGTTTATGAAATATGCATGCTGCAGGACTTACCTGGCTCCTTTGACTGTCATTAACTTTCCAGCAGATGTTGGTCTACAACACCTACTCCTGCTGGCTGAGAACCCACCTTGGCTGGTGGACTGAAATGTACCCCAGAGTTCTGCAGCTCTAAGAGACAAACTTTGTGGGTTCTGCATTTTGCCTCAATAGACTGCTAGTGTGCAGCTTAAAAGCCTTTAAAGGAGAACTTCCTTTTATTAATAATGTACCTTACTATGGCCAGAAAATCCTACTGGCCTCCATGAATTTAACCGTTGACCTTTAATTCAGGAGAATAGAATTTTATGTCTATGGAGGCGGACATGACAGATGCACCAAGTCGCAAGGGAAAAATTCATACATAGTAGTTTAGGTTGAAAAAAGACTTGTGTCCATCAAGTTCAACCCTTTTCCTATTCCAAAAGAGGGCAAAAAAACAAAAAACCCTCATTACAGGAATTTCAAATTCTGCTTTGAAAAATCCTTCTTGATTCCAAATGGCAATCATATTTCTCCTTGCATTAACAAGCACTAAATAAACATTAATCTCAATACTAACAGACATAGTCCTCTGTCTTTTGCTCTTTTCAAAAAATATCCAGAGGCATCTAATGTATTCGATAGCACCACCTCCTCAGGTAGTGAATTCCATGCCTTTATTGTCCTTACCGTAAAAAATCCTTTCCACTGTTGTAGACAAAATCTAATTTCCATCAAGTCTTAGTGGGTGACCCCTTGTCCTTTGTACTGTTCTGTTAATGAACAGGTCTTTGGAGAGCCCTTTGTATGGACCCTGAACATATTTATGTTATTATATCTTCACTAAGACGCCGTTTCACTTTGACCTATATCTATGGAAGATGAGCTTGTATCTCCCACACACAGTGATGGTCACTCCCTTGACTTGGTCTTCACCAACCTCTGCTCGGTCTCTAACTTTTCTAATGCTCCCTATCCCCTCTCTGACCACTACCTCCTCTCCGGAAACCACAGCATACCATGCAAATCAATCCCCCACCAACACCATGACCAAGAGCATATGTAGAAATCTGTATTCTCTTGACTTGCAGCAATTTTCCACTTCCATGCAACCCCTTCTGAATGAATGAATGAATGAATATGTTTATTTATATAGCGCCACAAGTGTACGCAGCGCTTTACAATTTCAGGGTTTAAACAATACAGGGTTACAGGTGCTTTGTAGAGTGAAACATTGGGTGCGAGGTCCCTGCCCAAAAGCTTACATTCTAATGTGGTAATGGGAGACATACAGAGTACATAAGGGTCAAGTGTTAAATACAGTGCTAGTTCTGATGATGATAAAGGACATCAGTAATGTAAATAATTTATAAGAGCGTTCATTGTACAACATCAGTGCCTTCTAGCATGTTGTGATTTTATCCAAGAGGTGCATTTTCAAGTGAGATTTGAAGGTTATCAGAGAGGTGCAGTGGCGCTGGTTGGATGGTAGACCATTCCATAGATACGGAGCAATGAGATAAAAAGGTTTGATACGTGACAGAGCTGTAGAGACAAAAGGAGCTGAGAGAAGACAGTCATTGGCTGAACGTAAGTGGCGGGATGGGGTATAACGGGAGATCAGAGTGGAAATGTAAGAAGGAGTAAAGGAGAGAAGTGTCTTAAAAGAGAGAAGTAAGATTTTGTAAGATATCCTCAACCCCATCCTCACACTTGCTTGTCTAGAACAAACTACTGCTCTCTACAACAGCACTCTCACAACAGCCCTTGACACAGCTACACCTGCAACTCCACGTCACCTCCACTCAACCCCATTACAACCCTGGCACAGAAGACAAACGCGATACCTCAAAAGGTGCTCACGCACTGCCGAAAGGCATTGGAGAAAATCTCGCTCCACAGCTGACTTCATACACTACAAATTCATTCTCTGCTCCTATAGCTCTGCCCTCTCCCTGGCCAAACAGTCATACTTCTCCTCTCTAATTTCTAATCTTTCCTCCAACCCGAAAGCCTTTTCTCAACCTTCAATTCACTTCTGCACCCACCAATGCAAACCCCTTCCACTAACTTCTCCGCCCAAGACCTCACCACTCACTTCAAGGACAAGATCGACTCCATCAGACATGAAATGTCATCACTTTCACTCCCACCCATCCAGCATAGCCCTACCATCTCCCCCACATACACACTAAGCTCCTTCTCAACCATCACCGAGGACAAAGTTTCCCTTCTCCTCACTCGCTCAAACCTAACCACATGCCCTCTTGACCCAATCCCATCTCAGCTCACTCAAGAACTTTCACCTCTACTAACACCACCCCTTACTCACTTATTCAACCTCTCTTTGTTAACCGGCACTTTCCCATCCTCTTTTAAACATGCACTAATCTGTAACGGTTTTGTAGGACAATCAGACCAGCAGGTTAGAATAAAACACAGTTTTATTAAAAGACACGAAAGACTGCCCTCTATAGGCAATACAGAATAACTGAAATGAACAGTAAAGTACAGATGCCCTCTCAGGCCCAGTATACAGAGAAATAAATATATACTGTCACAGGACAGGCATAAGTAACATACAGAGTACTCAATGGTTAAAGTACATAGAAGTCAATCAGTCTCTGTTGTGGTGTGTTTGACACGCCCATAAGATGGTAAAGGAGCGATAAGTGGTGCTAGATGAAAAATACCAGTAATAGAGCAGGACAGAGACTACTGCTTATGCTGAGGCAGGGAACTGAGGCCAAAATACTCTGCAAGAGCTTAAAGAGCTAGAGCCACTGGCACCCCAACCTGTGCGTGAACGTAGAGCAAGTGCACTGCAAGAGCTGAGGATAATAGAGCCAATAACCCCTACAGGAGTTGTAACAGAGACTAATTACACTGCAAGAGCTAAGGATAATAGAGCCACTAGCCCCCACGGGCATTGTAACGGAGACCAATTACACTTCAAGTGCTTAGCTGTATAGAGCCAATGGCACCCACCCGGTGCGTTTAACGGAGGCCAAGGACACTGCGAGAGCTGAGGATAATAGAGCCAATAGCCCCCACGGGCGTTGTAACGGAAACCAATTACACTGCAAGAGATAGCTGTATGGAGCCAATGGCACCCCCACGGGCGCTGTACGGAGACCGACTACACTGCAAGGGCTTAGCTGGATAGAGCCAATGGCACCCCCACGGGCGCTGTACGGAGACCAACTACACTGCAAGGGCTTAGCTGGATAGAGCCAATGGCACCCCCACGGGCGCTGTATAGAGACCCAAGGCTCAGCAAGTGTAGAGGAAGGCTCAGGGTAGCGGAAGCAACGGCTCTGCAAGTGTTAACGGAGGCTCAGTGAACGGAGACAACTGCTCTGCAAGTGTTAACGGAGGCTCAGTGAATGGAGACAACTGCTCTGCATGTGTTAACAGAGGCTCAGTGAACGGAGACAACTGCTCTGCATGTGTTAACGGAGGCTCAGCGAACGGAGGCACGGCTCTGCAAGTGTTAACGGAAGGCACAGTGCTCTGTAAGAGACAACGGGGGCCCAGAGTAACGGAGGCAGCAGGGTCAGCAAGAGTAAACGGAAAGGCCCAGTACACAGGAGGCAACGACACAGTCAGCCCTGCCAATAGCACAGCGGATGTCAGAATGTCAACCCGGCGACAGTGGAACAGCACACAGCAGGAACACAGACAGGGTCAGCAATGTAGCCGGGTCAGGTCACGAAGCAGGAATGTCAGACAAGCCGGGTCAAATCACGGAGCAGGAACGAAGGAGCGTAGTCAGAAGGGCCAAGTCGGTGCACAGGAAGCAGTTACACAGCAACACTGGCTCAGGAACACCATGAAAGGGCACCTGACAGATGCCAAAGGCCGGGTATAAATAGGCCATACTGGGCGGGCCAAGCTCAGCCAATGGGAGCGCACCACAGCAAAGAGTGACAGAGGAAGATCACGGGCACCGTGATACTAATCACACCCATTCTAAAGAAACCCTTCCTGGACCCAAACTCACTGTCAAACTACCGGCCCATTTCTCTACTCTCGTTCGCCTCCAAGCTCCTTGAATGTCTCGCATACAACCAGCTCACTAAATTTCTTCGAGATCCCTTGCAATCTGGATTCCATCTTCATCACTCCACTGAGACTGCCCTCACTAAAGTGGCCAATGACCTGCTCTCCGCAAAGTCAAAAGGCCACTAATCCCTACTCATTCTCCTGGACCTGTCAGCTGCCTTTGACACAGTAGATCACCCACTCCTTCTCCAAGCCCTCCACTCTCTGGTCTCTGTGACACTGTCCTCTCTTGGTTTTCATCCTGTCTCTGCAACCCCTCCTTCAAAGTGTCCTACTCCGGCTCCACTTCCCCATCCCTCCCACTGTCTGTCGGAGTGCCTCAGGGTTCAGTCCTGGGCCCCTTGCTCTTCTCAATTTACACTGCATCCCTTGGCAAACTAATAAACTCCTTTGGGTTTCACCATCATCTCTATGCTTATGACACTATCTTTCCTCCCCAGACCTCTCCCCTTCCCTCCTGTCCCAGGTATCTGACTGTCTGTCTGCTGTGTCTTCCTGTATGTCCTCCCGTCAACTCAAATTTAACCTTGGCAAAACCAAACTAATTATCTTCCCTCCCTCTCCTACCAGCCCTACGCCAGATATTACCCTCACTGTCAACAACACCACCATCACACCAACCCCTACAGCACGCTGCCTGAGGGCCACATTTGTCTCTGGCCTATCCTTTATCTCCCACATCCCCCACTAGAGTCCATAATGAACTCTGCTGCACGACTAATCTACCACACCCACCGCTTCTCTAATACCAGCCCACTCTGCCAATCCCTACACTGGCTCCCACTAGCACATAGAATTATAGAATATCTCATCTCTCATTTCCAAATACACTCCCACCCGCCATCTTCATTCTACACATGACCTTCTCCTCTCCACAGCTCTTATCACATCCTCCAACTCCCACCTACAGGACTTCTCCTGTACTGCACCTCAGCTCTGGAATTCCCTCCCCCGCCCCATCAGACTCTCCCCCATCCTTCAGATCTTCAGATGCTCCCTGAAAACTCACCTCTATAGGGAAGCCTATCAACTACCTACATAAATATTATCACCAAGAACTACCCCTTCCCTGGGCCACTGCACTCAATAACACCTCTCTCCCACCCACTAACCGGCAGCTCACGTGGCAGTAATAAAATATCTCAATTGACTGGATGGCGAGACTTCAAAATCTTGCAGTTCAGTCTGTCTCGTAGGGACAGGTAGGATGGACTGGGTAGTCTCTTATCAGATCCCCGTTCAGCTCCCCCTACTGATCTGGGAGGATTCCTATTGAAGCCACGGCTTCCTTGGCACATCTGCTCACATGAGTTGTGACTTGCCGACACCGTGCTATTGTGTTGATTCTCACATACTAACACAGTTGATGAGCCCGAAAAAAGAGATGAGTAGATCAGGCCCAGACCATGTCACCCTATTTGATTCAGAGGAAGGCAAAAAAATAGAAAAATATTGAAGCCATTTCCAATTGACCCCAAAGCAGGTAATAAAAACTCCTTCTTGACTCCAAATGGCAGTTAAATATTTCCCTAGATTAACATCCTATCTGCTTTGAAAGTAACTGTTATAATTCTGAACATTGTTTTGATCCAGAAAGGTATCCTTTACTTTTTTGAAATCAACAAACACAGCATCCCCAGGCAAAAAAATTCCATAACTTTACTGCCCTTGCTGTAGAAAAAAATCCCTGCCTTTGTTTAATTGAAACGTGTTTCCTCTACTCTTAATGAAGGACCTCATTTTTTTCCTCTTGAAGTAAATAGTTCCTCAGATAGTTCTTTGCATTGACCTCAAATATATTTGTAAATGGTAATCATATCACGTCTCTTCTCTAATGTAAACAAACCAGTTTGGCTTGTCTCTCTTTTTAGTTCTCTCTCCATACACAGATAACCCCATCTCAAACCAAAGCCTTTTAATGTATGCAGTAACCTGTTGTGAGGCACCGTATTAAAGGATTTTTCAGAATCCAGTTATACTACATCAACAGCAATTCTCTTGTCCAAATTACTACTTACATAGTAACATAGTTGATGAGGCTGAAGAAAGACATGAGTCCATCAAGTCCAGCCCATGCCAAAAACACCCCTGTTGATCCAGGAAGGCAAAAAAAAAAAAAAAAAAAAAGCCCTCTGAAGCCATTTCCAATTTAGTCCCAAGTGGGTAAAAAAAATCCTTCCTGACTCCAAACGAAAGTCAGATAGTTCCCTGGATCAACATCCTTTCTGCTTTGAGGCCATCTGTCATAATTTTCAGTATTATTCTGTGCTAGATAGGTATCCATTGGTTTTTTGAAAGCATCTGCAAGAACAACATCCCAAGGTAAAGAATTCCATAGCTTTACTGCCCTTAGTGTAAGGAATCTCTGTCTTTGTTTAAGTCGAAAACACCTTTCTTTTAGTCTTAATGGATAGTTCTTTGTATTGACCTTGAATGTATATGTAAATGGTAATCATATCACCCCTTAGACTTCTCTAATGTAAACAAACCCAGTTTGGCTAGTCTCTTTTTGTAACTCAGATCCTCCAATCCCTTTATATCGGTTTTGTTGCAGACTCTGCACTTTTTCCAGTTCAAGGCAAATAAGTTAGTCTGACATTATCTATTCTTCATAAAACCATGCTGATTCCTACTAATTGTTTGTCTTTTCATAGTTCTTATTTTGTAGGTAAGAGGGGTGTGCCCCTCTGGCACTCCAAGTGTTAAAGGAGAAAGCCTGCTGAATAATAACCCCTGACTTAAAGGGATAGTAATGCTTAAAATGTAAAAAAAAAAAAAGATGTAGGACATATTCCCTTGAGTAAAAAAGGGTACTCTCACTGCTAACAGGTGTTTTATTCAAAAGTTATTACACCTCTGTTATGTGTGTATTAAGTGTGCTGAGGTGTGCTGGGGGATTCTGTGACTGCAACTTCCCATTTCCTCAGACCTCAGGGCTGGGAAGCATCCCAAGCCCAGGAACTATACCTTTTCCTGCAATGGAGTGATATTCACTAGCCCGATACCGGCAAACGGGACTATGCTGAGCTGCCTAGGCCGCCTGCTGACTGGCTACCAGGGTTTAAAGGGCCTGCATTAACTTACTATGGGAGAAAGTAGGTCCCCCAGAAATTGGTCAGTCAGCTGCCCGCCCCAAAGTCCTGATTGGCCAGGACAGCCATGACTAGCACAGTGAGGATTGGTCAGCCAATTCTAAGCACAGGATTGGTCAGGGGTTGAAGCGGAATATTCAAAGATGCTTCAGCCCCCTGGCCATTGTTTAGAAATGTGTATTCGAGCCCCTCAACCTTTTGTCCCAATGTTTATCCATTGTTACATCCTTTGTCTAGATAAACTAACCATGTCTGCTCCTTTGTATCATGTATTTACCATATGTTTCAGTCTTTTGTGTGTATTGTGTGATTCTTCTGAGTAACTGGATATATAAGCCCAAAGAGTTGTGCAATAAACAGTCTACGTTTTACCCTCCAAACTGGTCCTGTCTGGTTCTTGGAGGGGTTAAGCTGAATGAATGATGGAGATTGGGATGTCGGTGCACCAGAAGCAGAGAAGTGACGGTGGTGCTGACTTCTAGTACCAGGACTCACGTCACAACCTCAAACTTTAATTTTTCAGTTGTAGTATCAGCGTGGCCTGAAATTGTACAGTGGCACTGTTGCTTCACCATCCTATGGACAGTTCTGGTCAATTTACCATAAATCTTCATAGGATGGTGTAGCAACAGTGCCACTGTACAATTTCAGGCCACTGTGATATTGCAACTAAAAAAAAATCAAGTTTGAGCTGTAATAACTTTTGAATAAACACCTTTCAGCAGTGGGAGTTCCCTTGTTTTACTCAGGGAGATAAACAACACAATATATATATATTTTTACATATTATTAATATCCCTCTAACCTTAACCCTTTGCGTGACAGAGGGTTACGCAACGCATTGCAGAGCAATGCATTGCGTACCCCTCTGGAACTCAAAGGGTTAATATTGTCAAAAAATCCCAATGGCCTCTATGGATTTTGCCCTTGTTTCAGATAACATCTACAATCAGCCTTTGATGTCATCTCCATGGAGGCAGACATGACAGTTGCTAGCAGAACCACAGGACCTCACACTCCGCTCACTGCACATTGTAATCTTAACCCTTTAAGGACCAGTCAGGAGCAACACATTGAAGGATTTAGGCAGTACATGTAAAAAAACTTCCACCCGCAGTCATGTCCGCCTCTATAGACAAAGCATCCAGGACTGATGGAAGGTAATATCTCTTAAACCAAGGAAAATAAATTGGTAGGGGTCATTAAGATTTTCTGGCCATAGTAAGTTAAGTGGTGGGTTATTATTAGGAAGTGTTAGGTCTAGTGCTTATCGTACATTTATATTAAAGGGATTGTAATGTCCCCGAAAAAGTATCTTCTAAATGGTAGCTGCAATAAAAAAAATTTTAATGCGCTTAATCCTTTCTCTCAAACTGTTACAGTTTGAGAGATATAAGAAAATACATTTCTCCGCTCCCTCCCCCTTCTCATACGTCCGCTGTATAGCTGACGACATGAGATCCTGGTCCCGGGAACAGATGGCGGCTCTTCAGGAGCACCAACATAGCGATATCTAAAGAAAAATACTTCATCGGAACAGTGTGCAAACTAGGCACAGGTTGTAGACCGTTCCGATGAAGTATTTATTTTTTGATATTGCTATGTCGGAGCTCCTGAAGAGCCACGTCTGGTCACGCGACCAGATTCTGCCTCTCACAGCTTTACAGCTAGTCAGGCAGAAAGGTGAGGAAGCGGAGGACTTTATTTTCTTATATCTCTCAAACCATAACGGTTTGAGAGAAAGGATTAAGCACATTAAGTGTTTTTTTATTGCAGCTACCATTTACAGGATACTTTTTATGGGACTTTACTATCCCTTTAAAGCAGAACTATCATGCTAATCGCATTGCCCCCGAATATATTACTAACCCAGCGATATGCAAAGTCATACTATCCTTAAAGGGATAGAAATACTTAAAAATTACTACTCCACATCTTGTAGCCAGTAAAAAATGGAGTAAAATGACACCAATGGCATCTCTCAAACCTTTATAGTTTGAGAGATATCCGCTTTCAAAGTTCCCTCTCCCCTGACGTTAGCATTCTAGCTGACAGCAGGGAAATCCTGGTCCCGGGACCAGCGGAGGCTTTGCAGCAGAGCCGAGATCGCAGTAATAAAAAAGAAATCCTTAACTTAAAAGGTCTTCTATGTGTGCTTGCAAACCAAACACACATAGAAGACCTTTTTAGTGAAGGATTTATTTTTTATTACCGCGATCTCAGCTCTGCTGCAGAGCCGCCGGCTGATCCCAGGAGAGGATTCCCCTGCTGTCAGGTAGAATGCTGACATCAGGGGAAATCAAAAAGAGGGAACTTTGAAAGTGGATATCTCTCAAACTATAAAGGTCGCTGGTCTCATTTTACTCAGTTTTTTATTGGCTACAAGATGGGGATAGTAATTTTTAAGTATTACTATCCCTTTAAAGGAGCAGTAAATTTTTTTTATGAAAAAATATATATTGTAGGGATTTTCCTATTGAGTAAAATAAGGGTAATCCCGCTGCGGAGAGATTTATATTTCCAGAGTTATTACAGTTTAAACCCATGTTTTTTTACATTAGCAGTGCCCTCTAGTGGTCAAATTCTAATTAGATTTCCTGCTAGATTCTAATGGACAAGAAAGTCAGGAAAGTCAGTGACATACAGTTATCCATAGAATGTGATAGAAACTGCTGAGCCACTTCCTGTCAGTTAGAACTACCAGGAAGTAAACACCGTAAATTCACTTCCTGTCAGTTAGAACTATCAGGAAGTAACCACAGTAAATTCACTTCCTGGTTATTTAAACTGATATAATTTTTGAATAAAACATCTGACAGCGATGGGAGTGACCTTGCTTCATTCAGCAGGAAAAGCTCTATAAAATATGTGTTTTCATAAAAAAAAAGTTTACTTCTCCTTTAAGCTCAATAAGTCAGTGTTATTGCAGAAAAACACATCTTCGGCAGGAACCAGAGGACAACAGCTGTGCCTCGCCCTGGTCCTACCTGTGTGCATGGTGTGGGTGACCCAGGCAGTGTATGAACACTATCACACAGCTCCCCCTAGCTACGTTCTCCTTCTTTTGTAATCGATGGGACCTTTCTTCTGATGCTTTTGTTTCTACATATTTTAGGATTTGTTAAGAGAGCTGAGTCATGCACCGCTCCCAAAACATTGCAGGAAAGAACATTTAGCTGCTGTTATACAAAGCCACCGTTTACTATACACAGGCAAAGTGTTCTGCATGTCAAGTCTGGTTTATACACAGCAAAGCTCTGCGCAATACAGGGGGAGGTTGGTGTAACAAGAACCTGGATAATTCTAGTGCAAACCAACTGCATGATAAGCAACACATAATAATCTCCCAAATTCCCACTGAATTACCATATATATATATATATATATATATATATATATATGTATATAAGAGGATTTTAGTCTTACCTGTTAAATCCTTTTCTCTTAGTCCATACAGGTTACTGGTAACTTTGGGTAGGCGATCCACCCCTTTAATTAGGCAGGAACAATTCTAGAATTGTATGCAGGGGATGGAGCCTACTTTCCCTCCTTGGCTGCAGCTAGCCAACCAGCTCCAGTAAAATTTGAGACACTAACTATTGACTAGATAGTGGAAGGGAAAGAAGACTCCTGTGATCATGACCCCAAAGGACCCCCACAGTCTGCCACAGGAGAGCCAAGCATGGTCCCTTGACAGGGTGGGAGACCAGTAACCTGTATGGACTAAGAGAAAAGGATTTAACAGGTAAGACTAAAATCCTCTTTTCTCTGTCGTCCAATACAGGTTATTGCTAACTTTGGGATGTCCAACCATTGAGTTTCCCAGAGGCGGGGAGTAAGGCAAGGACCAGGCGCAAGGCCCCCAAAGTCACCAGAGCAGATACGAACCATCAGATCAGAGATAGCCCAACAAAACAATTAAGTGTCAACGGACACGGAACAGGGGTAACAACACCCCAAAACTGTTACACAGCACACTGAACTAGAGCCAACAGGGTTCAAAAGTGAAGGAAGCACCAAGAAACAAAGAAGATCCTAGACAGGCAAGACTGCCTCCAGGATCTTCCTCCCAAAGCTGGTGTCAGCCAATGCCAGCACATCAAAATGGTAGTGCTTCAAAAAGGTGTGAACAGACGACCAAGTGGCAGCCTTGCGCAACTGATCAGCGGAGTCCTGATTCCTGTAAGCCAAAGAAGCCCCAGTAGATCTAACAGAATGAGCCATTACCTGAAAGGGAACAGGCTTCTTCCTGAGCTCAAAAGCCTTACGAATAGTTGACTTGATCCAGGACACAATAGTCAATTTGGATACAGGTCTTCCTGCCCTGGGACCCTCAGGAATGACAAACAGCACATCAGATTACCTGATAGACTCAGTGCGATGGACATAAAACTTGAGACAACTTACCACATCTAACAAGTGGAGATCCCTCTCTTTGTTGGAGGTAGGGTCAGGGCAGAAAGAAGGCACCACAATCTCCTGCTTGATGTGGAACCACCTTCCGAAGAAACTCCTGGTAAGTGCAAAGCACCGTCTTGTCCTTGTGAAACACCAAAAAAGGTGGTTTACAGAACAGAGCATGTAACTACGCGACACTGTGAACGGACACGATCACCAGGAGAAAGGAGTAGAGGAATAGTAGCCAAAGACTCAAATGGAGGGCGCTGAAGAACGTCCAAAACCAAGTTGAGATCCCTCGGAGGAGCGGGATTCTTAAAGACAGGACGAGTATGAGCAACTCCCTGAAAGAAAACTTTGACATCAGGAAGAATGGCAATGCACCTCTGAAAGAAAACAGAGAGAGCAGAAGTCTAAACCTTAAGGGAACTCAAACTGAGGCCCTTGCCCACACCGTCCAGCAAAAAGGCCAGGACTGCAGGCAGATCAAATTCCTCAGACAGGTCCCTGACAGCACACCCAGATTGAAAGGTCGACCAGACACGATGGTAAGCCTTAAAAGAAACAGGTTTGCGGTCACTTAGCATAGTAGCCACCACACCAGAAGAAAAACCTTTCTTCTTCAATATTGAGGAATCAATTTCCAAGCCGTCAAAGCTAGCCGATGAACATCCTCCTTCCACAGGTAACCCTTTAGAAGAAGATCCGGAAGGTAAGGGAGCCGGAATGGCTCCAACACTGACAGATCCAGAAGCTCCGGAAACCAAGCCTGTCGAGGCCAGTATGGAGCAATCAGAATAACTGGAGAGAGTTCCAGTCTCAATTTCCGCAACACCCTGTGCAACATGGGGAGGGGAGAAAAGATGTAATCCAGAGGAAATAACCAAGGAATGGACATGACATCCACCGCTATAGCTAGAGGTTCCATCCAGCGACAGCAGAAACTCAGAACCTTCCGGTTGTGTCTTGTCACCATCAGGTTGATGCAAGGAAGACCCTACTTCTGAATAATGAGGGTGAACACCTCTGGGTGCAGTTCCCACTCACCGCTGTCCACTGTTTGTTAACTGAGGAAGTCCGCCATGACGTTGGCTATGCCAGGAATGTGCACTGTGGATATAGCAGGAACGTGTTCTTCTGCCAAGGACAAAATAGCCTTGACCTCTAACCAAGCGGCGAGACTTCTTGTTCTGCCCTACTTGTTGATGCAAGCCACGGCTGTGGCATTGTCGGATTGTACCCGGACTGGGCAGTCTTCCAGTTGAGGTGTCCAATGAAGAAGGGCATAAAATATCGCCCGAAGCTCCAACATGTTGAAGGAAAGGAGAGATTCCTCTGGAGACCACCAACCATGAGCACTCAGGCGACCCAGGACCGCTCCCAAGCCGGAAAGCCTGGCATCCATCTTCACCGTGGTCCAGAAGGATACCAGGAAGGACTTGCCCTTCAGCAGATTGGAGAGGTCGAGCCACCGCGGCAAACTCAGTTCCACATAAAGAGGTAGGGATACTGACGTCTTCAGAAGGTCAGGGTGACCCTTGCACACCTGGATTACAAACCACTGGAGTTCCCTGGTGTGAGCCATGGCAAATGGGACCGCTTCTATGGTGGAGATGAATTTCCCCACTAGAAAGGACAAATTCTTGGCTGGAACTGGATCGTGAGCCAGAAGAGCAGAAACCCTGTGGGCGATCTGGTGAGCTACCTCATACGTGAGAAACACTATGCTCTGCTTAGTGTTGAAGAGAAGGCCCAGGAAGACCAGACGCTGGGATGGGACAAGGTCTAACTTGTCCATGTTGATGATCCACCCTTGATGGGTTTGAGCATGAATGCAGTCCTGAACCTGCTGATGAAGACGTTCCACAGAAGGGCCTTCAGAAGCAGGTCGTCCATGTATTGAGTAACTCTGATGCCATCCTGGTGGAGGACGGACAGTAAAGCTCCCAGGACATGGTTGAAGACTTGAGGAGCTGTAGTCCCCACGGGTCCGCTCTCCCTTACTGTCCATCACAGTAAGGGAGAGCCAGAGAACAGTGACAGACGGAATGTACAGTATGTACTATCACAGTAAGGAAGAGAGAGGCAGAGAACAGTGAGAAAGGCAATGTGTAAAACACATTGCTTTTATGAATGAAAAAGCCTGCAAACGTGACCCCTGTAGTAGCGATCATATGTACCGGCACAATGGGGAATGAATGAAACGAAGTGCTGCAGTCATGGAGCTCTCAGTTTCATGCTCCCCAGCATGACAGCAGAGTGCACTGAGGCGTGCTGCTATCATTTAACCCTTGACATGCTAGGACCGTCATGGGTCCTTATGGGAAGTTTACCCATGATGGTGCTGGATCATCATGGGTCCTTATGGGAAATTTACCCATGAGGGTGCTGGAACATCATGGTTCCTTAAGGGGTTAATCAATGGGAATTTGGGGAACTTATATTTGTCCATTACGATGTAGTTGGTTTGCTCCAGAACATCTTAGTACTGCAGGTTGAGGCCTAGATTACATTACATTTGATAAACTTTATTACTGGTTTCATCTAACAGGTTTCTATTGAAGTCTGTAGTGAAATGCATAAAAATGCCTTGTCAAAGTGATCAACTGCAATGAAATCCAGGCTTCAGTCTGTCTCTGAGCATTACAAAGAACTCTGTAAGGAATGATTTAACCGAAGAGCTGAGCAAAAATCAAGAGGTCATCCATTAAAACTAAAAGAAAAATGCTTTTGACTACAACAAAGACAGGGAACTTTTACAGTAATGGCAGTAAAGTTGTGGAATTCTTTGCCTTGGGATGTGGTGCTTGCAGATACTATAGCTGCTTAAAAAAACGGAAGGATACCTTTCTAGCACAGAACCATATTGAGAATTATGACGGTTGGTTTCACAGCAGATAGGCTGCTGATAAGGTGAAATATGCGACTTCCATTTCGAGTCAGGGAGGAATTTTTTTTACCCACTTGGGACTTAATTGGAAATTGCTTCAATGGTGAGTGATGTGGCATGGGCTAAACTTAATGGACGCATGTCTTTTTGCAGTCGCATCATCTATGTTACTATGGTTCATTATCTGCTCCGATATACTGCAGAAAGTGGTGCAAACCAACTGCACCATAGGGGTACATGAACATTCCAAAAATTCCCATTCATTTAACCCTTTGAGTGTCAGAGGCGTATCCAACGCATTGCTCCGCAATGTGTTGTGTGCCGCTCTGACAATCAAAGGGTTAAAATGGATTTTTAACACCTTGAATGTTAGAGAGATATCCAGCGCGTTTCATAGCATTTATTTCCCTGTAGTGAACTTGGTTTGATCCATAATTGCTCCACTATTCCCAGTGCATGAGCCTCACTGACTTGTGTTTTAAAAATACTGTTCTGGAATCCATTGCAAGTGATCCCCATACCTGGGAACTCTCCGGTTTTGCCCCGGAGACTCCGGGTTTGACAATGAATTACCGGGTCTCCTGGGCAGAGTTAGATTCTCCGGATGTGAGGAAAACCTGCCCACTTGTGCTCAATCCCACCCTGTTCCTCCCACTTCGTGCCCTCTTCTACCCCTTCCCTAGTGCATTCTATATGTTTTTTTATGTTTAGTAGCCCCGCCCCTCCATCTGATTAAGCCCCTCCCCTTTTTAATGATGCAAATCATGTAATTTCTCTATCCTCGTCTGCACTAGAGGGCTGTCCTCCGGGCAGCCCCAAGTAAGAAGTTCCCAGGTATGGTGATCACTCAATCTGCAGATTTGTCCAGAGTTCAAACGGAATGTTTGATGACAGTGATGACATTTATCAGCTGTACTGGATTGCAGTCCACAGAGAAAGGCAATCAACAAGTAACAACATACCACTAATCCCAAACAATAGCCACAAATAAGTGGAACCAACACCTGGTCACCAAGAATGGCTGCAAATAAGTGGAACGGACTACCGGTCATCATCAAGACAGGCTGCATATAAGTAGAACTGACCCCTGCTGATCAAAACAGGTTGAAAATAAGTGGATTAGAGTCCTGGCTATGAAAAATTTCTCCATATAAGTGGATCAGAGCCCTGGCCACTGAGACAGGCTGCAAATAAGTTGAACTGACCCATGATCATCAATACTGGCTACAAATAAGCACAACAGAGCCTGATTATCAGGAATGGCTACACATAAGTGGAGCAGAGGCCTGATCACTAAGACAGGCCCCACATAAGTGGAACTCACACACGTGAGGGGGATGCACTAAGGGTATATGTTATGGCAACATTTGTATGACGATGACTGGTGAGCACATCTCCATGGTGATAGAGAAACACATCTCTGTATATGCACTGAGAATTAAAGTGGGACTTTCACCTCCAATGACGTTAACTGGAGTAGGTCTAGCTACTAAAGGTAATCCTAACATGTGTAATCATTTGTTAAAATTCACACTAGTTTTTAATAAAAAGGGGTCATTAAAACAGACCTGGTGACGTTCGATGCGGTACAAGCTGTACCGCCCCACTCTAAGGAACTGGCTTCTGGCTTAATTTCGCCACCCACCGCATGTCCCAGCTATCCCGGTGCTCCTTGAAGTGACCGGATATTGGCCTGCCTCAAAGCGAAGGGGCAGGCTTTATGAGCAAGACTGGCAGCGCTGCCAATCATTGCCAACGTAAGGAAGATGGTGGAGCTCTCCCTCACACTATTGGCCAAGAAAGAGTTTTTTTTTTTTATCTTACTTCAACTTGTTGAATATGATTCCTATGATTTTTAAATAAGTTATGGGGTGGACAAGCATGGGACTGGACATGTAACAGTGTGACGGTTCCTCTTTAGCTATGCAAGGGAAGGGGGAGAATTGAATCATTACCATGCAGGGCTGTTGTACTGCTGGTGATGTATAACGGACTCAACCCTGAAGACTGAGAGCACTGCATCTTCTCTACTACCCCACTAGAGACGTGCAGACTTCAGCTATACAAACAGCATCACTCCCTAACCCTTCCAGTGCCATAGGGATGTGCATTGCACACCCCTGTAGCAGTGAAAGGGTTACAACACTGAAATTCGGTCAGTACCCGCAATTCATTAATTATTAGCAGAAATGGCCTTTTTCAGGAAACACAATACATGCTGGGGAAGCAGGGGCTGCACCATGGGCCCCAGCATGCAGCAGAAGAGTCCTGAAATATGCCTATTTCCTATGTGTCCCCAGTTAAAGGTGAGGTCTGGTCTAGGGTGACCACATTTCCATTCTGCCATTCCGGGACGTGTGGTCACCGTAGTCCTGCGGCTGAGGCTCCCGCCTGCGCTGACCATCTTTCTGAGGCTGACAGTGGGAACTCTTACTCTGTGTCAGCCTCAGAAAGACGGTCAGCGCCGGATGGAGCCTCAGCCGCGGGTCTTACTCACAGAGCCAGTATACCTGCTCCACCCCAGCTGTCTCGCACATACCAGTCCAGCCAGCCAATCAGAGCCAGATTAAGACTCTATGGGGCCCTAGGCAGAATCCAAAATTGGGGCCCCCCTCCCACAATCCTTTCTGGATTTGCCCACATTGTCCCCCATTATCCACCACCACCTTGGCCCCTATTGTCCACTTTCATGTTGCCCCCATTGTCCACCTCCACAATGCCCCCATTGTCCACCTCCACCTTGCCCACCTCTTTCCATTTTAATAGAATAATTAACAGACATGCAGATGTCTATATATATATAAATATATATATATATATTTATATATATATATATATATATATATATATATATATATAGACAGTAGTTGATCACGGATATCTGAGGAAGGGTTGTCTAACCTCACCCACCCGAAAAGTTGCATTCAATTTGTTCTGCACTGACAACTAAATAATGTGAAAATGAGGCAGATTTTTGAAGAAATTGTGAAATTCTGGGGCAAACCAACAGCAAATTCAAACTGATACTGAAATAGAGATTTTAACCCTTTGACGCAATGCTAGCCTTATTAGTAATTTTGAATGTCATGTTACAATCACTATAACTTAGTTGTTGGTTTACTGTACATTTTCGTAGCAGGCTTGCAAAGTTGCACTAAACATACTGTTTCATTAAATTAAATTAAACAGTATGTTTAGTGCAAGCCTACTACAAAAAAGTACAGTAAATCAACAATAAAGATATAGTGATTGTAACATAACATCAAACATAGCATCAAACAAGTATTCAATGAGGGGCTTCAATAAGCAACATGGGGGTAGGTGATGCCTTTATAGACAAGAGACAGAATCTTGACTGAATCAGTTACTAATATAATACATCACAGTCCACAGTGTCTCTTCATGTTGCATATAGTGTATGTGGAGGTGAGTGTGTGTGTGTGAGATTGTGTTTGCCTATGTGTATGCATCTGCATCTACGAGTGTGTGTGTGTGTATTTGTCAAGTCTGCTTGAAAAAAGCGTATGGGTGTGCATTTGTGTGTCTCAATGTAGAAGGGTATGTGTGTCTGCATGAAATACTGTATGTGTCTTTATGTAGGTGTGGGCCTGCAAGAACAAGTGTTTGTGTGTGTGTGTTCATGTGTCTGCAAGTAGGTGTATATGCGTGTGTGTATGCGTGTGCATGGGTTTGTGTGAGTCTATATGTACAAGTGTGTGTGTGTATCTGCAAGTGCGTGTAGGACTGTGTATGGGTGTGCTTGAGTCTATATGTAGAAGTCTGTGTGTTGTGTGTGTCTACATGTATATGCGTGAATGTTTGCAAATTTGTGTACTGTGTGTGTCTGTAAGTAGGTGTGTGAAAATATAAGTGTATGCAATTGGTTGGAAAACACTTGAAGGGAACATGACTATGTATTCAATACATGTATTGCATATTGTAAGTATATATTTTATGATATATTTGTTATGCAATAATTATTATGTATATGAAATATGCATTTTATATATAAAGAAAATAAATCAGCACCTACAACACAGTACAAAGATTAACAGTATTTAATTTGCATTCAGATGTTGGTTGTCTATGTAGCAAATTTCAGCAGACAGGGTAAATACAATATTGGTTAAGTAATTATACACAAGTCATTGGAAGGTTGTCACAACTCTGTTTTATTACCTTTATGTATGCAGAAGGCCATACAAAGATTCAAAGAGAATAGATGGGGTTACCAACAGGACAAAGTATTTGCCTGAGGCAAGGCAGAGTGACAGATGTATTCCCTAACAATCTCTTAACTCACCTTCATTTTAAATGCATATACACGATTGTATTTGTATATCAGACAGGGTTTAATGTGGGGAATTAAATGCATTGAACACTTCCTGACAGAGTGTTAAAGGTTTAATGATCTAAATGAAATGTGTTGCACTACCCTCTGATGCGCAAATGATTAAATGTTTACTGTACTTAAAGAAAACATACAGAGTCACCTCCAAAAATATCCAGTGGACAGGAGCTCTTCTATTTTATAGCTCCGCCGCCGTGCGACCAGTGCTGCGTGTGCAGCGTAGCCCTCCCCATATGCGCATGTGCCAGGAGAATAGGAAGTCCTGACACATGCGCACTTCAAATGACGGCCGTCTGTGTGAAAGCACGGCCAGAATATCTTAGGGGGAGCAGGAAGGAGGTTTCCTCCGGACCCCCTCATTTGACCGGGCCCTAGACAGGCGCCTTGTGTGCCTTGCCTGTGATCCGGCTCTGCAGCCAATGAAATGTATTTGCTATATGGTACTCATTGGCTGGCTGAGCCAGCCAATGAGGAACATATAGCAAATACATTTCATTGGCTGGCTGGCTGGACTGGTGTGTGTTGCTCTATTCCGGTACTCTTTGTTGTCCTGGTTGGGGGTGACCTGGGCCACAGACCTCCAATAAGGGACAGTCCGGGACCCGTGGTCAACCTAGTCTGGTCAGCCTAACCAACAGCAGTTTATCGGGCTGTAACCAGAGTAGCCTTTGGCTTTGAGTCACAGACTTCCTGATTGTGAACAGGCTCACTGTTATCTGAGGGGCAATTTTCTGACTCTCTGACTGCTGACATTAGTCGTTTTCGGACTGCCCAGATCCTGGTTTCTTACATGGAAGATAAAAGAGAGGGTTGGTAGGTGACAGTTATACTTAAAATAGTGCATAACAATAAAGAAACCGGAGAGTCCTGTTCTAGGAGATCTATTCACAATTAAACAAAGTATTTGTAAAATATGTTTGGGGTAATCTACTTAAAAGGACAATAAAGGGTCAGAGAATGTGCTTTTTAACTAAGGGGTTAGACTGCACTAACCTGGTCGTCAGTCTCTGAAGATTAAGGATTTCTTTAGAATCGTGTAGTTCTGAGAGTAAAGATAGCTAATATTAAGCTAGTCACCACCTGCCTAATTATTGCAGGGCGACTTTAACTATGCTGAAAGTTCCGCTTTAATTAAAGGGATAGTAATACTTTATTATTACTCTCCCCCATATTGTAGATATGTTTAAAGTAACTTAATAGCCCCAGGTTCATCTCTCAAACCATAAACCTTTATGGTTTGAGAGATAACCAAAGGCAAAGTTCCCCCCTCCCTCCCCTGATATCCGGTCAGACTTTCATCATGCGGCTCTGCAGCAGAGCCGCGATCTCGTTAGTGACAAAGAATTATTTCACTAAAACAGTCTTCTACATGTGCTTGGTTTGTGCGTGGTTTGCAAGCACATGAAGAAGACCATTTTAGTGAAATAATTCCTTTTCACTAACCTCATCTCGGCTCAGCTGCAGGGCCACAAGCCTGTCGTAAGACAGACTTCCCCTGCAGTCAGTACAATGCTGACTTCAGGGGAGGGAGGAACTTTGACTTTGGTTATCTCTCAAACCATAAAGGTTTGAGAGATGAACCTGGGGGCAATTAAATACACATATCTACAATATGGGGGATAGTAATAATAAAGTATTACTATCCCTTTAAAGTTCATCTCCGAGTCTTCTTTATATTGTTTTTACCACATAGCGCTATAGTTCAACACTTACAGTTTAGTAGTTCAAGCACAATTCAATCAGAAAGGATCCCCCAACCACCCCTTCTGGCCACCTCCCATTATATCTGAAATCCAGTCGTGGGACCGGAGAGATGCAGAAAGGGACAATCTTCATAAGTAAGTATTATGAAATATAAGGAAAACTCTGTCCCCCTTGACAAAGGAGGGCAGGATTTTTCTTTTGCTTACTGAAGATTGTCCATCGCCATGCTTCATCTGGACCAGGCTGAGAGGCAGAGTGACGCTGGGGAAAGGAGCGGGATCCTTTCCAAATGAATTGCGCTTGAACTACAAAGCTGTAAGTGTTGAACTACAGAGTTATGTATTTTAAAAAAATATAAAGAAAACTCGGACCTTAACTTTAATTCAAAGTATTACTATCCCTTTTTCTGTTCCTGGACCATTTGCATGGAGATCAACAGAGCTGGGAGATGTCAGTGCTTCACTGGGCAACATCACTATCCTATAGACTGAAGGCCCATGTAGGCAAAGTCGTCCATAGTGGGCCTGAATGCAGAGGACAGAAGCCTTTCAGAAGTACTGAGAGGAGCAATGACATCACCCACCTCTGCAGCTCTCCATGAAAACGGAGAGGGAATGGAAGAGCATTAAATAGGGTGACCACGTGTCCCTGATTGCCCATGACAATCCCTGATTTTAAACGTGTGTCCCACGTCCCTGGCAGCCCCCTTCAGGGACAATACAAAGTCCTAGAATGAAGGCTCCAGGGCACAGCACTGCCCATTGTGACGCCTCTGCTGGACTACAAGAAAATGGCCTCCAGACAGAGCGTAAACACTAGAAACAAAGCTGAGCTTTGATCCTGACATCAAACATGAGCTGTTGTGCAATTTTGTTGCAGTGTAATGCTAGTCTACGGCTTTGGAAGTGATGTACATTTTCTTGTAGCCTAAAACTGGCATCACTTCCTGTCACAGCAGTGTTTAGAACTCTGTGATGTGCCAGACAAAAAGCAGGTTTGCACAGTGATCTCCAGTGATACATAATGTCCCCTTCCATGTAGTTGCCCTAAAGCTGAGGACACGTATTCTGCTACTCTCATCTCGACAGTGTCCCTGAATGGCAGAATAGCAATGTGATCTATAGTTAGGAAGCCCATTTTCCCTGTCCCTCTACTGCACTTTTAAAAAATAAAATATTATTTTGCAATACTTTATTTCGCAGAATTTCAATACCATCCCTTTGAGTGCCAGAGGGGTACGCAATGCATTGAATTGCAGTGCGTTGAGTGCCCCTCTGGCACTCAAAGGGTTAAGGCAGTGGTTCCCAACCGGCATATCGCAATACAATTATGTGTCTTGTCTTCACAAATACATTTAAAGCGGAACTACCATCGCTAAAAAACATTATCTCCAATAATTCCCATACCTGAGAATTTCCAATTGAGGTCTGCCCGGAGGGGAGTCCTCTGATGCAGCAGGGGGTGACAATAATGACGTGAATCGCTTCAAAAGGGGCGGGGCTTGATGTGAGTGGGGGGGCAGGGCTTAAAGGTGGCACACAAAAGGCTGGGGAAGCAGGAACACCGGGAGAAACAGCAGATGTGGCAGAGTTTCAATAGAAACTCCCCATATCCGGAGGAATAAGCCTCTGCCCCGGAGACCCGGTAAAGCTCTGTCAAAACCGGAGTCTCCAGGGCAAATCCGTAGAGTTCCCAGGTATGATAATTCCTCATCTAGCGATTAGCTGCTCAGTAGCGCTAGTCACCAGAATTATTACCTTGTTAAGTAGAATTCTCCATTCTTCCAGGACTGATAGGCAGGATGGAGCACAGACATCTTTCCTTAGTGAAGTCTGAACGCCCGCACTGTCAGTCCCAGCCGGCTCTAGGAGGCTTTGCTAGGAGCCGTTCGGCTCCAAAAGGGACCGACAGCGCAGGCACACAGACGTCACTATGGGAATATGTCTGTGCTCGGTCCTGCCTGTCAGCCCGGGAAGAATGGAGAATTCTATTTAACAAGGTAATGATTCTGGCGACTAGCGCTACTGAGCAGCTAGTCGCCAGATGACGAAATATTGGAGATAAAGTTTTTTAGCAGTGGTAGTTCCGCTTTAATCCCCCATTTCTCTTAATCTGGGCAAAAAATCCTCATGACCACTATGAATAAATTCTGCGATGCTTGGATCCCCACAATGAATCTTTAATTAGCACCGGACTCCATGCCCACGGAGGCAGACATGATTCTTTTATGCAGTGCTCTAGCAACCCTAAACTCCTCCCACTAAAATCTTCTTAGGAAACCATCAGTGGGAAGAGATTATAGTCCTGGAGTCCTGCAACAAAAAATTATGTCCACCTCCATGGCCATGATATCTAGTACTAATTAACTATTCATTTTGGTGAAAAAATTAATGTAGAATTCATTCATAGTGTCAATTAATATTTTCTGCTCAGATTAAGGTGAATTGGTGTTTTTCGTTAAAGGGATAGTAATGCTTAATATGTAAAAAAACAAATACACATATTGCAGGGTATAGCTGTCTGAATAAGACAAGGTGCTTCCACTGCTGAGAGGTGTTTAGCTCAAAAGTTATTATAGCTCAAACTTGAATTTTTTAGGTGAAGCATCTCAATGGCCTGAAATTGTATAGTAAAAAGAAAAAACAAAAGAAAAAAACAAGAACGGCGCAGAGGAAATCTTCTAAGTATAGTAAATCAATATTCAATGCGATCCTTCACCAACACCACAAGAAGTATAGGAAAATTACTCACATTCTTCAGAGGCAACAACTCGCCTCACAGTAGTAACGCCTGCACTGGCTCTCACCCCAGTTCAGTGATATCCACAAGAGTACAGCCTGGAACTCAATGGGTACTGCCAGCTCTCCCTTTCTTCATTATTGGGTATATGTGGGATCAGCTGTGCGGACGGCAGGTCATATTATACCTCCATCCAATACCAGACTGAAACCTACTACATTTTATTAAAAGCAACCCTTATATTTGGGTTAGAACATGGAGCTTTCAGCATGAGCCAGTGAATTCTTCCAGTTCCAAAAATGTATACTAGATTTTATTTAAAAAACGGTTAATTAACCAGAACCTTTAAACAAAGGTAATATTAAAAATCATAAAATCAAATCCAAAAATCAGCAAATATAAAAAATATATACACGCGTTTCATGACGCCAGGTCACTTCCTCAGAAGCTCAAAATATGAGTAATATACATCTTCACTCTATATATAGATTGTCTATAAGCAAAAAAAAAAGGGTGGTAAAGTGGAGATAACGTCTCCAGCAGGGCCGGTGCAAGGATTTTTGTATACACAGGCGAAGGTGCCTTTTAATGCCCCCCCCCCCTCCGACCCGGACACAATCCCCTGCCCCGCCCACATATTCACCTCCACACTCTCCCCACCTCCACATTGCCCCTTCCCCAATGCTCCCTTCATCTCCACATTGCCCCTTCCACAATGCCCCCTTCATCTCCACATTGCTCCTTCATCTCCACAATGCCCCTTCATCTCCACAATGCCCCTTCCACATTTTCCCTTTATCTCCACATTGCCCCGTCCATAATGCCCATTCATTTCCACATTTTCCCTTCATCTCCACATTGCCCCTTCTACAACATTGCCCCTTCCACAATGCCTCTTGATCCCCTACCTTGAGTCCCTGGTGGTCTAGCGGTGTGTCATAAGAGAGCTCTGTGCCTCCTTCGGCACAGAGCTGAAGCTCCCGCGCGCTGTTCTCAGTAATGCAGAGCGCTGGGAGATGATGTCATCTCCCAGCACTCTGTATTACTACAAAGCCTGGGTCGCTCTGCGTTCACATAGACGCCGCGAGGGAGCACTGATTTACACTACCAAGCGCTCCCTCGCTATTTTTAAAGTTTTTTTTAAAAAATACCAGCTTCTCCCTTTTCTGCGCCCCTCCGTTGCGGCGCCCTAAGGCAGCTGCCTGTCATGCCTTAATGGTAGCGCCGGCCCTGGTCTCCAGTTTATCACTTCTCCGGTTCCTATGTTCTTCTATGGAGCCTATTCACTAAGATCTGCAAACTTCAAGAAATCTTAGTGCATTGTCTCCACAGAATAACATAGGAACTGGAGAAGTGATATCACTGGAGAAGGATGTTTCCTGTTGAGTAACATTACGGTGCTCCCACTGTTGATGGATGCATAGTTCCAGAGTTATTAAAGTTAAAACCCGTGTTAATTTATATTAGCAGTGCCATCTAGTGGTCAAATTCCAATTAATTATCCTGTTAGAGTCTAATGGAGAGGAGAGTCAGTGACTTACAGTTTTCCACACAATGTGATGGTAACTGCTGAGTCACTTCCTGTCAGTTAGAACTATCAGGAAGTAAACTCACAGTAAATTTCCTTCCTGGTTATTTGAACTATTATAACATTTGAATAAAACAATTGACAGTAGTGGGAATTACCTTGTTTTACTCAGCAGGAAAAGTGCTATAACATAGATTTTCATTAAAAGTTTACTGCTCCTTTAAATTGGAATGTATATCTCCTACATTACAGGTGACTTGCCCTAAAACTAGTCCACTTTGCCTTGTACACATAAGGCCCATTGTATTTACTGCAAACGTCAGAGAAGTGTACATTTCCCAGCTACAAGTCCCATAGCTCAAATAAATGAGTCATGGCTTAAAGGAGAACACCTCCTAATACTCCCCCCACCCCAAACACATCCACACACTAAGCTGGGAGGGTTTTATTTTTTGTTTTAGCCCCAAAATTGAAGCAGGGAGAGTACAGTCAACTGTTTAACCATTTAAGAACCAGGTGAATATGCAACGCATTGTAAAGCAATGCACTGCATTCACCCTCTGGTCCTTAACGCTTTGGGTGCCAGAGAGGTACCCAATGGATTGCAAAGCGATACCTCTCTGGCACACGAAGGGTTAGGAGGGCAGCAGGCAGAGCAGGTTTCCAGCAGCCCTGCTAACAAACGTCATGTCACCTTCCATGCAAAAGACTTTCAGGATGGATTGACGTTGTGAATAACTCTTGAACAAAGGCAGAAGGGCAAAATTCATAGCGGCCATTAGGATATTCTAGCAATAAGTTAAAGGGATAGTAATGTTTCATTTTAAAAGGAGCTCTAATTAATCTTCATAGTATTTGGGCCATGGAGAGTGTTATTTCAATTCTGTCAGAGTTGTAGTTCAAGAGTAATTCAATGATAAAGTATCCTCCTCCCACCCCTTTTACTGATGTAACACTGCTCAGCCAGAGCAGAAGGGAGGTGCCCAGGTAGACTGCAGAGAGGGACAATCTTCAATTAAGATAAGGGAAAAACCTGAAAAACTTGTCAAGGGGGGCAGGGCTTTCATTGTTCTCATAGGAAGAAGATTGTCCCCTGCTGTTATCTGTCTGGTCTATGGACTGGATTCCACATCTGAGAAGAGATGGCTTACACTAGGTAAAAGGGGCGGGAGGGGGAACTTTGCTTGTGAATATCTCTTAAACCATAAAGGTTTGAGAGATAAGACTTATATCGTTCTTCATGTTTTAAATAGCAAAGGGGGGTTTGCTATTTTTAGGTTTTATTTCTCCTTTAACCTTCAGAGTTCCATAGGGGTATGCAATGTGTTGCAAACCCCTCTAGAATTCAAAGGGTTAACGATTTGCCATATGCTACAAAAAGACAGAAAGCGGCTCCATTGTGATTAGACCACACATGTACACCTAAAGGCTCATTATAAGGGGTAGAAAAACAACAAAATATGTATCGAATATAAGAAAAAGAGAATGGTGTGTGAATCAGGATCTCCCTAATCAGGGCTCAAAATTTCCACTCGCCACTAGCCAATGGCGAGTGAAAATTCAGCCCTGGTGGGTATGTATTGGCTTGCAGTGGCGAGTAACTTTTCAGGTCTGGCTAGTAGCAAAGGACTTCAACTTTTAAGGCCTGTCCCTAATGATCCCTGAAATCAATAACATAAAACAAAGCAAACAGATACGCACCACTGTCTCAAAAAACTTCCTTAACCCCTTAAGGACTGGAGGTTATGGGACATTTCTGTCCCATAACGACCGCATAGGGGCACTTTGACGAGCCGGTACACGTGACCTGTCACGTGTATCGGCGCGTCACTATGGGGCTTGAAACAGATCGCTCCGATCTTGGAGCGGTCTGTTTCATGCCCTATTTTTACTTACAGCGCTCCCGGTAGAGCGCTGTAAGTAAAAAGTACGTGACGTACCAGGACCGTCAAGGGTCATTCGAGCAAATTTACCCTTGACGGTCCTGGTACGTCAAGGGTCCCTAAGGGGTTAAACACCACAAACAACAGAGTCTTCTATAAAAACATCTTCTTTAAAGGGATTGTAATGTCCCAGAAAAAGTATAATCTAAATGGTAGCTGCAATAAAAAAACATTTAATGTGCTTAATCCTTTCTCTCAAACCATTATGGTTTGAGAGATGTAAGAAAATAAAGACCTCCGCTCCCTCCCCCTTCTCATGCGTCCGCTGTACAGCGGACGTCATGAGATCCTGCTTCCGGGACCAGATGGTGGTTCTTCAGGAGCGCTGTCATCTAGATATCTAACTATAATTACTTCATCAGAATGGTCTACAACGTGTGCTTGCAAGCCAGGCAAATGTTGTAGACCATACCGATGAAGTAATTATAGTTAGATATCCCGATATCAGAGCTCCTAAAGAGCCGCCTAAAGTCGAGTGACCGGATTCTGCCTCTGACAGCTTTACAGCTCGCCAGGCAGAAAGGGGAGGGAGTGGAGGTCTTTATTTTCTTACATCTCTCAAACCATAATGGATTAAGGATTAAGCACATTAAGTGTTTTTTTATTGCAGCTACCATTTACAGGATACTTTTTTGGGGACTTTACTATCCCCTTAATTTTTCAATCTTAAAAAACATATATGACATACCTTGTGAACATATACATATAAACACAGGGGCTCATTCGCAGAGTGGAAATCCAGCTGATCTAAATATCCCGATCAACGCGTTTCTCACCAACATGGTGCTTAGTCATGCTCAAAGGTATGTCATATATGTTTTTTAGGATTGAAAAATTAAAGAAGATGTCTTTATAGAAGAATCTATCGTTTGTGGTGTTTACGGAAGTTTTTTGAGACGGTGGTGCGTATCTTTTTGCTTTGTTTTATGTTTAACTAGTTGAACAGCCCGTTACACGGGCCACAGTGCCTCAGGCAGCCGGTCGCGGGGCAGTCACACGCGGTGGAGACTGCCCGCGCCTCGGCTGATACAGAGCTGGACGCTCCTTCGGAGCGCCCAGCTCTGTATCAGCCGCGGCGCGAGCAGTCTCCACTGCGTGTGACTGCCGCACGCGCAGCAGTATCTACTGCGCATGTCGGGCGTTACACACAACTTGGCGAATTATTATATAGGATGAGTTGCCAACCATGTTTTTGTAAAACATCTCAGTGGGTCAAAGGGTAGGGGGTAATTATGTATGGGTCATTATCACCATTCAGTAATAAATCTTGAAGTCTCTTTAATAAAACAATAGTGGGTTAGATAATCAGGGAGTCGATCTGAAGTTCTTTTCCTTTGAACATGTGTTTGCCTAATTACTAAGTAGAGCGTCTTCTCTCAGAGGAATGGAATATTTGTTTAATGATTATTAGTCTGGCTTTATTATGTAATGGAGTACACTATGGTTACTGGTATTATCTATTTTGTTGTCATTCTTAATCCTTTAAGCACAGAGAGATGTGCAAAACCTTTCAAGCCCTGGCTTAAAGCGTTAATGTTTATCTTGTTACTTTACTTTTTTTTTTTGCAAATGTATGTACTCAGCATATTATGTAGAGCTTGTTAAGAAGTGTTAAAGGGATAGTAATAGGGGTGCACCGAAATGAAAATTTTGAACCGAAACCGAAACGTCAGGATGCACTTGGCCAAAAACCGAAACCGAAAACGACTTTAATGCATATTTTAAAACCGTAACCCTGACTTTTAAAAAGTTTTCATAAACTTAGCCTGTTATATTATGTTTTTGTTTGTAAAAAGGAAAAAAAATATTTTGGCCAGGGTTGGGCAAACATAAGAATCTCATTTCTGGTAGTGGAGAAATGAGATTCTTATGACTGCCCATTAATGGCCAAGATGTTTCTATTTTACAAACAAAAACAAATTTTAAAAGATAATTTTGTCAAAACTGGTTCAAAGTCAGAGATAGGGTTTTAAAATATGCATTATGAATGTATTTAAACCTTGACTTTGAAAAAGGTTTTTATAAAATTATCCTTTTACATCTAGTGTGGCTTTTTATTATTATTATTTATTTTTTCTATAGCTTTTAGTTCTTCTAAACATTTTTGGTATTTTGGATGTGTATTACCAATACCTCTTCTATGGTCCAGCAGAGGAATGCAGGCTGGGCATCAACAGCAGCCACTCAGGGTCTCCTGTCACTCTCGGCACGGAAAATGTCCAAAAGCAGCAGCAGGGGAGCACTGTGGTAACAGCTTACCACCTAGCTGTTTTTTTTGTGTCTGTTGATTTTAAGCAACCCGCGCTACTAAGCAGCTAGTCGCCAGATGGGGACTTAGTGAAGGTAAAGATTGTGTCGGGTGGTAGTTCTCCTTTAAAGACAATGAGTGTTATGCACTAAGGTGTGATAAAGCGGAGATGACATCTCCAGTGATATCAATTCTCCAGTTCCTATGTTATTCTACGGAGCCAATTCACTAAGATTTCACCATCTTCGGAGATCTTAGTGCATAGACTATATATAATAACATAGGAACTGGAGAAGTGATATCACTGGACAATTCATCTCCACTTTATCACTTCTTTAATGCATAACTCCCAGTGTGTCCAGATGATAGTTTGGAGACATGAACCATTAGAGGTCACAAAGACAGACCCCCAGATGAGCAAGGCAGTCCCCAAACCACAGCACTGAGTGCCAAACCAACACATCACTATGTCTCTCCCAACACCACCATCACTGACTGTACATCAGACTAACCCCAAGACCAGCATACCCAGGTGCTCTCAGAATAGGCCAAACCTGAGGTCTTTGAAATATTAACAGTTTAATAATAATAACTAGTATTTATATAGCACCTATCTCCCAGTGGGACTCAAAGCGCTTTTCACACACACTCTCGGAATGAACCGAACCAGCAGCAGGAAAATATATATTATTACTCAATCAATGGTATTCATTTATTGACCTCAGAAGTACGAAGGGCTGAGTTAACCCTGCATGGATTGGAACCTGAAATTTTGAGGTTTGAACAAGCTCTGCAGTCAGGGCATTTTACCACTGAGCTATCTTACCATCTTTAATCCTCCAGATTCCCCATAATGTAGAGAATGTAGAATCTCACATATCTGTTGCAGAAATGCTTCAACCCAAAATATTCTACAACTTAGTCTTAGCAGTATCACTGCTTAAAGGGATAGTAATGGTTAATTTTAAGTTGATTTAATATTGTAGACAAACCTTTATGGTTTGAGAGATATAACTTGCTAAAGTTACCTTTTCCTGGCTGTTTTACTCAAGTCTGCCATCTAGCTGACAGCTGCAGATTCCAGTCATTTGAATAGACAGAGGCTCTTCATCAGAGCTGAAATCATGCTATTTGGAAATAAATACTTCATTGTAACGGTCTACAAAGTGTGCTTGCAAGCCAGGCACACTTTGTAGACCGTTCCAAATTAAGTATATATCTTTAGATATTGTTATATCGGTGCTGCTGAAAAGCCACATCTGGTCAAGTGATCAGAATCTGATTCTGACAGCTTTATAGCTCGTCAAGCAGAAAGGGGAGGGACCAGAGAACTTTATTTTCCTATATCTCTCAAACAATAACAGTTTGAGAGATATGAATAAGTGAAAGTACTCTCTTTTAATTGTAAATTCCATATAGTTAATACTTTTGTGCTGACATTACAATCCCTTTAAGGGGTTAGCAATGTCTTACATGAATAAAAAGTAATATTGTACATAATCCAAAAAGAAATCAATTGGTGCAAGTCGTTTCTCTCAAACCTTTATGGTTTGAGAGATATAACATTTTAAAGCTCCCCCCTTCACTCCCCTTTCCCTGATGTCCGCTATAAGCTGACATCAGGAGATCCTGGTCCCGGCTCTTCAGAAGAGCCAAAATAGCGATAGCTACAAAGAAATACTTCATTGGAACGGTCTACGGGGTGTGTTTGCAAACCAGGCACACTTTGTAGACCGTTCCAATTAAGTATTTCTTTTTAGATAACGCTATTTTGGCTCTGCTGAAGAGCCGCCTAGAGTCGACCAACACGAATCTCCTGCTGTCAGCTTTACAGCTATCATCAGTGAGAGGAGAACTCTAAAATGTTATATATCTCAAACCATAAAGGTTTGAGAGATAGGACTTGCACCAATTGATTTATTTTTGGATTATCTACAATATTACATATAATATATATATAGTTTTTGATACCTTTTATTGGCTAACTACGCAGATTTAAATGCAAGCTTTCAAGACCTTAGGTCTCTTCCTCAGGCATGTTATACAGATAAATATGAAAACATCTCTCTTAAATACAAGTACACATCACATTGTTTAGCATGGAAATCAGGTAAGAGAACTCAATCCAGATCCAGATATCTTTGATCAGTCAGTGGTAAATTGCACTCTTCCTCTGAGGCTTTAGAGATATTTACGATGCTCTTGGGTCTGTTGGGCATTTTGCACACATGATAAGGTATATTACATTGGATGATTTACAGGTGAAGGCACCATTGATCTTATGGTGTAACTGGGTGTTTGGAATTGGTATGTTGTCCGTGGTGTAAATGTGTGCACAAGTTTCACACCTACTTTGTAGGCAGGGAGATGTGCCATTTTTTGTATTTTTATTCAGGGCACTCCTCACCATCAGTTGTTTCAAATTGGGAGACTGTCTGAAGGAGAGTAAGGGAGGCTGTGGGAATATGTTCTTAAGACTCAGGGCCGAAATTTCAAGGTGAGAGAGTTCAGGGTTAACTAATACATAATCTACAATGATTCAGGTTTCTTTAGTCTCTAAATTGATGCCATTTCAATTAATAAAGCAGGGGAGGTGTCCCGCATGCCTATTTGTGTGTGTGTTCAATCAGTGAGATCTACAAGTCCGTATTTCTCAATCTGTGTTTGCTCAAGGCAACCCAGGCATATTCTAGGTTGTTTGTCAAGAGCCTATTGAAGGATAAAATATTCTTAGTTCCCACATTCAGAAGTAGAATAAAGAGCACACATATACTATAACAGATTCCATAAACATACAATTGAAACAAACGTTGTTTTCTTATGTTAAATCACAGGCACACATGCATGTGTCTATGACACAACAATGCATCACGGCACCTAGGCTAGAAAAACTGCTCCAAGTTGTTGCATGTTAAAGGTCCATAGAGGACCGATTGGAGCAGATCTGTGTTAGGGCAAACCTAAACATATAGCTATATCTCATAGCCATCTTATTTTGAAGGTTCTCAGGTAGGATAATAACCATCAGATCAGCATGTCTGTCCACCCCCCCCCCCCATAGCACTGAGTGCATACCTAGAATGGCAAAGTGATCAGCATATGTGCCCTGACACACCCGCAGCAGTGACTGTGTGTCATACTAACCTTGAGATGGACATTCCTAACCCCCAAACACCAACACTGATTGTATAGCAGCATACCTGGGGACACTCAGGATTAGGGTGACTACATTTCAATTCTGCCATTCAGGGACACTGTGAAGAGAAGAGCGCACCACACAGTTCTAAACACTAGAGGGAGAACTGCCCATTAATTGCTGTGTCAGAAAGTAATGTCTGTTGACTACAACAAATTATACATCAAGTCCATAACCTTAAACTAACATCACACTACAAGAAAATTACACTGCAGCTCCCGATTGATGCCACGATCAAGGCTCAGTTATCTCTCTAGTGTTTTGAGCTCTGTCTGGAAGCCATTTTCTTGTAGCCCAGCAGAGGCATCACTTCCTGTCACAGTAGACAATGGGCAGTACTTCTTATACTGTTTAGAACTCTGTGATCTGGAGGCTTCATTCCAGGACTTTGTATTGTCCCAGAAGGGGGCTGCCTGGGACAAAGGACACACACAAAATCCGGGACTATCCCGGGCAATCAGGGACATGTGGTCATCCTACTCAGAATCCCAAAACTCAGGGTGAAGGACCAAATCCTCAGGGTGAGAGAATTCAGTGTTATCTACTCTATGATCTATGTCTATAATCTGCTTGTTTAGTCCCTAATTTGGTGTCATTTTTACCAGAAAGGCAGAGGGAGAAGCGCTGCTTGTCTTGAATGTTCAAGAAGGAAGATCTCTTAAGTTGATAAATATTAATGAATCTTTGAGAAATGGTTGGCGCATCCTCTGGATTACAGTAAACAGGGATATATAGCTCAGAATCTATGTGTTGGGGAACTTTAACGGTTAATATTTCAAAGATCTCAGGGATGTCTCATCTTGAAAGTGCTCATATATGTATATCAGACTGACCCTCAGATCAGCATATCTACCCCCAGGGCCGGATTTGCCATTAGGCAGAGTAGGCACCTGCCTACAGGCGCACCCCACAGAGGGGCGCCTGTCATTGAAATATATATATTTTTTTAATATATTTACAGCGCTTCTGCCCTGCAAACAGTAACCCGCCACCGGCCCACCCCTCGCTTGCTAAGGTCTGTCGTCTCTGCCGAAGGCAGTAGCTGCTGTTGCTCCCCCTCGTCGGCTCTAATGCAGAGCGCTGGGAGATGACATCATCTCCCAGCGCTCTGCATTCCTAAAGAGAAGACCGCGCGGGGTGCAACAGAAGCTGCAGGTCTGTGCAGAAGGCGGCACAGATATCTCCTGCCGCTGGACCACCAGGGAGGTAGGAAACGGATACGGGGGGGGGGGGGGGGCAGGCAATGTGGAGCTGATGGCAATGTGAGGGCAAGTTGGAGCTGATGCTGATGGGGGCAATGTGGAGCTTGGAGCTGATGGGGGCAAGACAGTTGGAGCTGATGGGGTCAAGTTGGAGCTGATGGGGGCAATGTGAGGGCAATATGAATATGGGAGGTAATGTGGATATTTGGAGCATTGTGGAGCTGGCCAATTGGGGGGACACTTCAGATTTCTGTGCCTACAGGCTCCTGAGATGTAAATCCGGCCCTGTCTACCCCCCCAAACCCCCACTACTAAACGCATATATCAGACTGACCCTCAGATCAGCATGTCTTCCCCAAACCCCTACTACTAACCATATATACCAGACTGGCCCTCAGATCCGCATGTTTGACCCCAAACCACCACTACTAACTGTATATAAATCTGACCTTCAGATCAGCATGTCTGCCCCCAAACCCCAGCACTGACAGCATACCAGACTGACCCTCAGATCCGCAAGTCTACTCCCAAACCACCACTACTAAATGTATATAAACCTGACCTTCAGATCAGCATGTCTGCCCCCCCCCCAAACCCCAGCACTGACTGTGTATCAGACTGACCCTCAGATCCGCATAACTGCTCCTAAACCCCCACTACTAACTGTATATACCCCCCGACTATAGCAGACTGGCCACCAGATCATACCGCCTACTTCACACCCCCACCAGCATTAATTCAATCGAATCATTGAATTCGAAGACTGAATTCACCAGCGTCGTCCCTCCTCCTGTTTCCATGGCACCAGGTCACGTGAGGAAGAATGTACGACAGGTGTCATGGCGGCACCCTGGTGTGCTTCGTGAGGTCACTTCCGGGTAGACTGACCAAGACAGCATGGAGATGTTATTCAGGGGGACAGTGAGTGACCGGGGAGTTTGGGGGTCAGTGTGCAAGGATTTGTGTTATATTTAATTTGAAGTCACGCCCAGACATATAATTATAATCACTGAATACTTACAAGTTCACCTCTAAATAAGTCTGGGGTAAACCAACTGCACCACAGTGGAGACATACATATCCCAATTGATTTAAAGGTGACTTAATTTCTTCAGTGCTAGTGAGGACTTCAACGCATCGAAGATGTTAAAATCTTCAATACAAATCTCTGAGAAATACGGGACTCTTTCTTTGGCACACGTGATGCTGTTTGTTTGTTGTAGGATTGCACCATTTTTCTTATGTGTACAAGGCTCGCAGGCCCATATTTATAAAAGCAAACTGAAGTTATTCTGGAGTAAACCAACTTAACAGTAGGGAAAAAACAAAATACTAAATCCCCATGCACTTGAATAGTGTTTCCTAACCACTTAAATGCCAGAGACGTTTTCAATACATTGCTTTGCAACGCATTGTAGACCACTCTAGCATTCAAGGAGTTGAAAACCCAATTGAATTGTGATTTTTATTTTTTTTATTTGTCCCCTAGGGTGTAGTTGGTTAACTCCAGTTTGCTTTTATAAATACGGGCCATAGTTAATTACTGTCAACTCAAATACTTAACTCTTTGAGAGGGTTCCAGGCTCAAAGTTCTACATGATTTAATTTATTCAGTGACTCACATGTGCAACACACACATTCACTATCCTGTAACCTTCATACACCTATACAGTGTAATGCAGCCATAACACACATTCTTGTAGTCTTCGTACACTTATACAGTGTAATATAGCCACCACACACAATCACATAGTCTATATCAGTGGTTCTTAAACAGGGTGCTGTGACACTTTTGGTGTGCCATGGATATTCACTCAGGGTGCCACTTCTTTTCCATTAAGACTTTGACAACAATGTGACTTAAATGTATATTTAAAGGGATAGTAATGTTGAAATTTAAGTCTATTAAATATTGTAGATGTTAAAAAAAAAATAAAAGTATATGAAGAAAGTCCTATCTCTCAAACCTTTATGATTTGAGAGATATTCACCGCTAAAGTTCCCTCTCTCCCGATGTCAGCTGTAAAGATTTGAGTCATGCGACTCGAGGAAGCTATTCAGCAGAGCCGAAATAGCAAAATGTAAAAAGAATTACTGGGACAAGGGACACGCACAAAATCCGGGACTGTCCCGGGCAATCAGTAGGCAAACAGCCTACTCAGGATCCCAAAACTCAGGGTGAAGGACCAAATCCTCAGGGTGAGAGAGTTCAGTGTAATCTACTCTATCATCTATGTCTATAATCTGCTTGTTTAGTCCCTAATTTGGTGTCATTTTTACCAGAAAGGCAGAGGGAGAAGCGCTGCTTGTCTTGAATGTTCAAGAAGGAAGATTTCTTAAGTTGATGAATATTAATGAATCTTTGAGGACTGGTTGGCGCATCCTCTGGATTACAGTAAACAGGGATATATAGCCCAGAATCTATGTTTTGGGGAACTTTAACGGTCAATATTCCAAAGATCTCAGGGATGTCTCATCTTGAAAGTTCTCATCTATGTATATCAGACTGACCCTCAGATCAGCATATCTACCCCCCCAAACCCCCACTACTAAACATATATATATCAGACTGACCCTCACATCAGCATGTCTTGCCCAAACCCCTACTACTAACCGTATATACCAGACTGACCTTCAGATCCGCATGTCTGCCCCCAAACCACCACTACTAACTGTATATAAATCTGACCTTCAGATCAACATGTCTGCCCCCAAACCCCAGCACTGACAGCATACCAGACTGACCCTCAGGTCCGCAAGTCTACCCCCAAACCATCACTACTAAATGTATATAAATCTGACCTTCAGATCAGCATGTCTCCCCCCCCCCCCCCCCCCAACCCCAGCACTGACTGTATATCAGAATGACCATCAGATCCGCAAGTCTGCTCCAATTACTTCACTGGAAGAGTCTACAAAGTGTGCTTGCAAACCAGGCACACTTTGTAGACCATGCCAATGAAGTAATTCTTTTTAAAGATCACTGTTTGGGCTCTGCTGAACAGCCGCCGGCTGGTCCCAGGACCGGGATCTCCTTCTGTCAGCTAGACGCTGACGTCAGGAGAAGGGGAGTGAGGGGGGACTTTAGCGGCGAATATCACTCAAACGTAAAGGTTTGAGAGATGGGACTTTTTTCATATACTTTATTTTTTTAACATCTACAATATTTAATAGACTTCAATTTCGGCATTACTATCACTTTAAGTAAATGTTATGCACAATGTGTTTGTTTCTGTATTTGAATTGTGAAACCTAAATATAACTATATATTTATGTATTTGTACCCTTCATCATATACTTGACCGATATCATAAAATAATAGGCGTGCCCCAAAAATGTCAAAATACATGTTAGGTGTTTCTTGACCACAAAAAGATTGAGAACCACTGGTCTAGATACACCTATACAGTTTGATACAGCAACCACACATACATCTGTAGAGTGTAATGCAGTCACCATGCTAGTGACCATGTAGCCTATATACACTTATACAATTTGATTGTGCCACCACACAGACACAATCATATAGATTACATAAAACAAAGTGTAGTGCAGCTACCACAAACATACGCAATATAATATAGCCAACACACATACTGTAAAATATAAAGTAGCCCCCTGTCCTCAGTTATTCCAACACTGAAACTGGTGCACTAATAATAACTGGAGCAAGCCATTTGCACCGTAGGGGTCAAATAGATTGCAAAGCAATACATTAGAGACGACATCTCTATCTTTCAAGTTTGTTAAAATCACCGTTTAATTTAATGGGAAATTTTACTTGTCCCCTTTGATGCAAATGGATTTCCCCGGAGTAATCCCAGTTCTCTGTGTGTATAAGTATGTACAAACCTATATATTTTTTTTTATAATGTGTATATTAAACAAATGCTGTGTTCTGCAGAGGCCGGCGCTGCAGGGGTTCCGTGTGCTGTCACAAGTCAGAAATGTGCACCGTGGTCCCCCAAGGTTTTCTCCACTCATACCTATCGTGGTGGAACAGACCGTAAGTGCCCATCATGTCTACATGTTATGGCTAAAGTGTGAAACTGGCTGATGCGTATATTATCGGGATTCGATTCACATTAGCTATGTATGCCCGGATAAAGTTGGAGACTGGTAGAGTGAAAATTATACCTTTATTGGCTTTAGAATGCAAGCTGTCAAGATGCTAGGGGGGTTATGCAATAAGGAGGTGATAACATAGAGATCACTTCTCCAGGGATATCACTTCTCCAATACCTATGTTATTCTATAGAACCTATGTACTAAGATCCTCAAAGCTGGAGAAATGTTAGTTCATAGGCTTCATAGAATAACATAGGAACTGGAGAAGTGATATCACTGGAGAAGTCAGCTTCACTTTATTACCTCCTTACCACACCTTAGTGCATCTCCCCCATAGGTCTCTTCTTCAGGTATATTAAGAAAAAGTAGGGAACATTTTTACTTAACCTTTTGATTGCCAGAAATGTATCCCAACATATTGCAATGCATTGGATACCTCTCTGGCATCCAAAGCGTTAATCAGTCTCTACAAGGTTCCATGCCCTAACACTACACCGGTCCCCTAAACTTTTCTCCTATTTTTTTATTTAGAAATTGCTTTGCAATGCGTTGCGTACCCCTCGGGTACTCAAAGAGTTAAGAATTGGAGTGCTAGATGGGTGCACAGCACACCTCATAGCAATAAAATGTAGTCTGCACTGGTACACAAAGGGTTACCTATAACCTTGGCCCTTTAAGGACAAGAGTGGTGTGCATTGCATTGCTTCACAATGTGTTGCACACCCTCTGGCTCCTTAAAGGGATAGTAATATTTCACAACAAAAGCAGCTCCAATTAATCTCCAAAGTATTTGGGCCATGTAGAGTGTTATTTCAATACTGTCAGAGTTGTAGTTCAAGAGTAATTGAATGATAAAGTATCCCCTCCCACCCTTTTACCTAGTGTAACACTGATCACCTCAGAGCAGCAAGACTGTCCAGATGGATCACAGAGAGGGACAATCTTCAGTGATCATAAGGAAAAACCTTTCAAGGGGACAGGGTTTTCCTTATGTTCACAGTAAGAAGATTGTCCCTTGCTGTGATCTGTCTGGTCCTAGGAAACACTTACACACTCTTTAGCTACAACACTGACTTTGGGGAAGGGGGAGGGAGAGGGCAACTTTATGAGCGATTATCTCTCAAACCATAAAGGTCTGAGAGATGACACTGGGGACAATAGACTTATTTTTAATATCACTTTAATATAGGGATTAGTAATAATTAAGTATTACTATCCCTTTAATGAGTTACTCCTACCAGAGCTGTTTCCAATATCATTTGCTTTCTGACAAACATTACAATTAAAGAGATACTAATGTTTAGATATTAAGGCAAGGTCGATTCTTCAATATATTTTTAATAACGAAGTGTACTTTTCTAAATGTTCAGAACATTGTAGTCTTCATTTTATTTTATTTTAAAGTATATATCTCTCCTGCCCCTTTTCCATACATCACCCTGATTTCCTTCAGATCAGCAAACTGTTGTGGGTGCATCGCAACAAGGGACAATCTTGTGTCAGCATAAGGAAAAACATGCCCTCCTTCGTCAGGGGGTACAGGATTTTCCTTATACTGAGAGCCAGAAGATTGTCCCTCGCTGGATCTGTCCGGTCAAGCAGCCGTATTTCAGATATGAGGGGAGACAGCGTGAGAAATGTGAAAGGGGTGGGAGGGGGACAGTTAATAGAAAATAAAATAAAGACAATGTTCTGGGCAGTTAGAAATCTACACTTTGTTATTAAAAAAGAAAAGAATATTGAAGAATCGAACTTGTCTTAATATCTAAACATTAGTATCTCGTTAAAGGGATATTAACATCAGAAAAAAGTATTAGCCATATGATAGATACAATTAAAAGAGAATACTTGCACTTATTCGTATCTCTCAAACCGTTATGGTTTCAGAGATGTAGGAAAATAAAGTTCTCCGCTCCCTCTCCTTTCTGCTTGACGAGATGTAAAGCTGTCAGAAGCAGATTCTGGTTCCTGGATCAGATGGCGGCTCCTCAGCAGCGTAGATATAACGATATCTAAAGATAAACACTTCATCGGAATGGTCTACAACGTGTGCTTGCAAACCAGGCATACGCTGTACACCATTCCGATGAAGTATTTATTTTTAGGTATCATTATATCGGCGCTGCTGAAGAGCCGCCGTCTGATCAAGAGGCCAGAATTTGCTTCTGACAGCTTTACAGCTCGTCAAGCGGAGAACTTTATTATCCTATATCTCTCAAACCGTAATGGTTTGAGAGATCCGAATAAGTGCAAGTATTCTCTTTTAATTGTATCTACCATATGGCTAATACTTTTTCCCTGACATTACTATCCCTTTAATTTAAGTGGGCCTTTTAAAATCTTGAATGTTAGAGGTCGCCAAAACATTGTGAAGCAGTGCATTGGGAGACCACTAGCATTCAAAGTGTTAAACATCCATTTAGATCAGCTGAAATGTCTCCTTGTCTCCTATAGTGCAGTCTGCTCCAGAATAGCCCCAGTTTGCCTTTTATACGTTGTCACTATGCCCCACAACAGCTTACTGCAAAACCTTTAATGTTTGGGAGGTGATATCTGTGCATGGGATAGAGAACTGTTTAAATCATAGAATGGAACCTTTTCATGTTGGTCTAAAGTTGTAAGTGGGGCACCACAGGGCTTAGTCCTGGACCCAATGCTTTTTAATTTAACTCTAATCTAACCTTGTTGTCTTTGTTTTGATAAATGCAGTATTACCATGCTCAAACATGGCACACTCTAATGTAAACACCAATACCTTATATTTGGCCTACACATTTTCTGCTACTGCCTCATTGCAACACATACTGCATTTTAGTTGGCATGAAACTTGTGTGTTATAGTAGTGATAACATGTTACACTCTCCCTGCAGCACTGAATGCTCTGTGCGATGTAATACAATGTTGCAGTCTCCCATTAGCACTGAATTCTCTGTGTGATGTAATGCAATGTTACACTCTTCCTGCAGCACTGAATGCTCTGTGTGATGTAATACAATGTTGCAGTCTCCCATTAGCACTGAATGATTTGTATGATGTAATAGAATGTTACAGTCTCACTTCAGCACTTCATGCCATGTGTGATATAATAGAATGTTAGTATCCTTGTGCACTGAGCGCTCTGTGATGGAATACCATGTTACACTTTGCCTGCAGCACTGACTACTCTGTGTGATTTAATACAATTTTACACTCTCCCCACAGTATTGAATGCTCTGTGTCTTGTGATATTGTTACACCCTTTCTAAAGCACTGAATGCTTTAGGTGATGTAATACAGTGTTACACTCTTCCTGCACCACTGAGTGCACTGTGTGATCTAATACAATGTCACAATCCATCTGCAGCACTGAATGCTCTGTGTGGTATAATACAATACTACACTCACCCTGCAGCACTGAATGCTCTGTGATATAATTCAATATTACAGTCTCCCTGCATGCTGAATGATCTGTGTGATGTACTACAATGATAAGCTGTCCCTGCAGCACTGAATGCTCTGAGTGATGCAATACAATGTTGCAGTCTCCCTGCAGCACTGAATGCTCTGTATGATATAATACAATGTCAGTCTCTGCAGCACTGAATGCTCAGTGTGATGTAATAGAATCTTACACTCTCCCTGCAGCACTGAATGGTCGGTGTGATATAATACAATGTTACGCTCTACCTGCAGCACTGAATGCTCTGTATGATATAATACAATGTCACTCTCTCTGCAGCACTGAATGCTCAGTGTGATGTAATAGAATCTTACACTCTCCCTGCAGCACTGAATGGTCTGTGTGATATAATACAATGTTACGCTCTACCTGCAGCACTGAATGCTCTGTGTGATGTAGTACAATGTTACACTCTACCTGCAGCAGTGAATGCTCTGTGTGCTTTTGTTTACATTGAATATTTACATTGTATCACTAGACCTGCTTTCTTGTTTCCTGGTAGAAAACTCTCTGCAAACAGATCCAGGAAGCTCATTATTAAAGACACAAAAGTGTAAAGAAAATTGCTGAACTATAGACCATTTGACTGGACATGTTCTGTATTTGTAGAATAATGTAAAGTCAAATAAAAAGTTTACAATTCTGTTAAACCCATTTGGATAAGATGGGCGTGCTTTGCAGTGTATTGTACACTGCAGTGCTCCTGAAGGGGTTAAGTAAGTGGGAACTTTAAATTTGTGCAGTCGTTTTGCTGAGGAATTGCTCCACTTTTGTTCTTTATAGCTATTGATGTAGAGAGGAAGGTGATGCAAAGTTGTAAAATGGCTGCTTCTCTTTACACAGGGCCGCGGGGAGAGAGCCTACGACATCTACTCCAGGCTGCTGCGAGAGCGCATCATCTGTGTGATGGGACCAGTGAGTTTCACAGCTTTACTCACAGAGGCTGGTGCACAAATTAAAAATAGAGCAAGCCAAATGTTCCATAGTAGGGTCAAATAAATATTCCCATTCATTTTAAAGGGATAGTAATGTTTCACAAAAACAGCAGCACCAATTAATCTTCATAGTATTTGGGCCATGTAGAGTGTTATTTCAATACTGTCAGAGTTGTAGTTCAATAGTAATTGAATGATAAGGTAGCCCCCTCCCACCCGTTTTACCTAGAGCAAGCCACCTCTCCTCAGATGTGGAATCTGGTCCTGGGACCGGACAGGTCACAACAAGGGACATAGACTGTGACAGAAACTGCTGAGTCACTTCCTGTCAGTTAGAACACTTCCTGATTATTTGAACTGTTATAAATGTCGAATAAAACAACCAACAGCGGTGGGGTTACCTTGTTTTACTCAGAAGGAAAAGCTCTATAACATATAGATTTTCATTAAAAAAGGTTTACTGCTTCTTTAAAATCTAAACAGGTCTCAGTTGCATTACTTATTAATACTTGGGAGACCTCTAGAATTGAAGGGGTTAAAGGAGCAGTAAACTTTAAAAAAAAAAAAAAAAATCTATATGTTATATGGATTTTCCTGCTGAGAAAAACAAGCGTACACCCAGTTATGTCCGTTTTTTCAAAAGTTATAACTGTTCACACACATTCTATGGAGAACTGTAGTCTGTGATTGATTTCTCCCATAAAATGCAATAGAATAAATGTCTGGACACCAGAGGACACTGTTAACCCTTTGAGTACCACACTGGCACTCAAAGGGTTAATGTAAAAATAACAATAGTATGTACTGCAATAACTTTGGAATGATGTATTTTCCAGTACGAAGTGTACCCTTATTTTACTCAGCAGGAAAAGTCCTATAAGGTTTGTTTTTTTTTCTCTACCTTTAAAAGGGATCGTAATACTTGCAAATTACTAATACCCATATGGTAGCTTTGTTAAAAAGAAACTTATTGCCCCCAGTGTCATCTCTCAAACCCTTATGGTTTGAGAGATAATAGCGCTCAAAGTTTCCCCCCTCCCTCCCCCTTCCCTGACTGAACGCTGACCTCAGGGATATCCGGTATTACTTGCATCAGGCGGCTCTGCAGCATTGCCGAGATCGCGTTTATAAAAAAATAAATCTTTCACTAAAACGGTCTTCTACGTGTGCCTGATGCACATAAGACTGTCGTACGACAGCTTCCCCTGCAGTCAGCGTTCAGTTAGTGAAGGGGGAAGGAGGAGGGAACTTTGAGCGCTATCGTCTCTCAAACTTTTACTTAATGGGAAAATCCCAACAATGTATATATTTTCATTTAAAAAAAATACTGCTCCTTTAAGCTAAAAGAAGCCGGTTTAAGTGGGCTGCACGACATGTAGTACTTTTTTTTTTAAAAAAAATGGAGAAATGGCATTTGTAAAAAAAAAGTTGCCCAGCGAATTTATAAAGAAATGTTGCTATTTGCGACAGAATTTTCACTAAAATCTTAACACCATGTTCATACTCTCCTTAAGCATTCCAGGCATTAACATAAGAGTAATAATGCTATATTTATAAAAACACCTTAAATAGTTTATAAATCAGCCCTGACATTATGTCCAGATGATACGACTTAAGGACAGTTCTTTAACCCCTTAACGACCGGCCGCGCGGGCGCGTTGCGGTCACTAAAGGACCATGGAGCAATTTTTTTTTTTTTTTTTTTTTTTTTTTTTTTAATGCAGATTCCGGACTCCCCGAACGGCGTGCAGCTGCGGGGGGAGCCCTGAATTCTGTGGCGGTCATAGTACGTCATGAGTCATTAACTCAGATCTACCCATGATGTACTATGACCGTCAAGGGTCGTTAAGGGATTGTTCACTCTTACAGTGTTAGTGCAAGGTTTAACTGTGTGATAATCTCAAGTACGTTACAACTCACTGCTGACTATTAGCTGTTCACACTGACAGTTTTGCCATGTGTGAACACAATGTAACGCAGCATGCTGTAACTCCACTGCATTCATGCATTGCCTGCAGTAAAGGTGAATAGACTTGATCTGCATAACGACCTGTGGACCTTGGCAGATCATCCACCCTGGAAACCTGGATGTTGAAATGCGCATTTCAGCATCCAATGAATGACCAGCCCACAAGGACCTCTGTGCCTTTTCCGACTGGACTGAGTATGTAGAGTCTTTTTCTAACACTCCCTTTGTAGGTATGGGAGATGTTTGATTTAAAGCGGAACTACCACTGCTAACAAACCTGCCCCCCAATAATTCCTCATCTGGTGACTAGCTGCTCAGTAGCGCTAGTCGCCAGAATTATTACGGCGTTAACGAGAATTATCCATTGCTTCCGGGTTTACAGGCAGGAAGGATCGCAGACATCTTTCCATAGTGACATCTGCGTGCCTGCGCTGTCAGTCCCAGCCAGCTCTAGGAGGCTTTGCTAGGAGCGTTCAGCTCCAAAAGGGACTGACAGCGAAGGCGCACAGACGTCACTATGGAAAGATGCCTGCACTCTGTCTTGCTGTCAGCCCAGGTGCAATGGATAATTCTCATTAACGTGGTAATAATTCTGGCGACTAGCGCTACTGAGCAGCTAGTCGCCAGATGGGGAATTATTGGGGGGCAAGTTTGTTAGCAGTGGTAATTCCGCTTTAAGTTTTGGAAAGGACCTATCATGAGTATGCCACATTGTATGGGGGTGAAGCTTTCTCAGTCCAGAAGAGAGACATAAGACATTTTATTTAGAGATGTTTAGATTCTATCGTCAGCAATAAAGGTGCGTATATTCTGTTTGATAGTCTCCTTGGCATCAGCCAGTAAAGCCGCTGACATAGTTCACCAATCAGTCACTCCTCTGTAACATCCCCCTACGATATTGGAGGAAGAAAATGGGTGACTTGAATTGAGCCACGTTGTAGTGTTTAAGTCAAGTTGCAAGCATGAACATAGCTGAACACTCTTTCTAATTGTCCATCTTGTGGATGTTTCTTTTCAGATTGACGACTCTCTATCCAGTCTGGTGGTTGCTCAGCTCTTGTTCCTTCAGTCTGAGAGTAACAAGAAACCTATTCATATGTATATCAACAGCCCAGGTATTTTTCCCCCATGCACAACTCCAATGCATTGATTTGCATCTATATCATACAATGGGTTGATTTAACCCTTTAAAGCGAAACTATCATGCTAATAACATTGCCTTCCCCAATACATTATTAACCTAGCGATATGCAAAGCCATACTGTCCTTAAAGGGACAGTAATGTCCCATAAAATTGTTTGAGTTTTGTACAGCTTAAAAAAAAATAAGCTAAATGCCACAAATCTTATCTCTCAAAATGCTATGGTTTGAGAGATATCATCCGCTAAAGTTCCCCTCTCCCTCCTCCTGACGTCAGCTGACAGCAGGAGTTCCTGGTCCGGGGACTGACAGGCGGCTCTTCAGCAGAGCTGAGATAGCGCGATTTAAAAAGAATTACTTCTTTGGAATGGTCTATAAAGTGTCCCTGGTTTGCAAGCACACTTTTTAGACCATTCCAAAGAAGTAATTCTTTTTTAAATCGCGCTATTGCGGCTCTGCTGAAGAGCATCCTTGTGTCGGCTGACACGGGTCTCCTTCTGTCAGCTTTACAGCTGACAGAAGGAGAAGAGGAACTTTAGCGGATGATATCGCTCAAACCATAGCTGTTTGAGAAATAAGATTTGTGGAAATTGGCTTATTTTTTTAAGCTCTACAAAACTCTACAGAATTTTATGGGACATTACGGTCCCTTTAAGCTCAATAAGTCGGTGTTATTGCAGAATAAAAAAAACTCTGGCAGGAACCAGAGGACCGACAACGCAGACATCTTAGAGGAAATGTACCACTGAGTCTGCAGTGTTTGTCCTGTTCACTGCCAGCACTGGTGAGTGACGTTCCTTGGTGCCTTAAAGGGATAGTAATACTTCGTTTTAACTTTATTTTATTTTGTAGGCATTAAAAAAACATGAAGAATGATATAAGTCTTATCTCTCAAACCTTTATGGTTTAAGAGATATTCACAAACAAAGTATCCCTTCCCTGTTCAACCAGATCAGAAAGGAGGCGCCCAGGTAGACTGCAGAGAGGGACAATCTTCAATTAAGATAAGGGAAAAAGCTGAAAAACTTGTCAAGACGGGCAGGGCTTTCATTGTTTTCATACAAAGAAAATTGTCCCCTTCTGTTATCTGTCCTGTCATACAACCAGACTCACATTTGAGAAGAGATGGCTTACACTAGGTAAAAGGGGCGGGGAGGGGAACTTTGCTTGTGAATATCTCTCAAACCATAAAGGTTTGAGAGATAAGACTTATATCATTCTTCATGTTTTTTTAATGCCTACAAAATAAAATAAAGTTAAAACGAAGTATTACTATCCCTTTAAGGTAACGGAAATTTTTAGCCGCAATGCCCGCCAATTAAGTTTTTTTTCTGCAATAACACGGACTTCTTAATCTTAAGGACAGTATGGCTTTGCATATCGCTAGGTTAGTAATGTATTGGGGGGCAATGTTATTCTCATGATGGTTCTCCTTTAAGGTTGCACACCCCTCTGGTCCATGAGGGGTTACAAATCTTTGCCTAGAAAAGTATCTACACCGATTGGTCTTTAATGGTTTGAGTGCCAGGTAGTGTGTAAAGTTTTTGCATCTTGAAAGTAATGTTTATTGGGAAAGAGCGTAATTTGCCTTTGAATTCTTCAAGTAATGACTGCAGGCTGTCTGTCGCTTCTGATCATACAAAACTATAATAGGTATGTTAGATTATAAATCATCTGTCCCATGACCTCACAGTAGGTGTTCCTCAGGGATCAGTCCTGGGACCACTTCTCTTTTCCCTCTACACCCACTCACTTGGTGACTTCATCTCATCTCTTGGGTTTAATTACCATCTGTATGCGGATGACACTCTAATCTATCTCTCTTTCCCTGACCTCACCCCAGCTATGCAGCCTTGAGTCACTCAATGACTGTCAGCTATTTCATCATGGATGGCCCACCGCCATCTTAAACTCAATATGGCTAAGACAGAGCTGGTGGTGTTCCCTCCAAAAACCCATCCACCAACCCCCTTCTCCATCACAATAGACAACTATACCATACACTCAGTACCCAAAGCATGCTGTCTTGGGGTCATACTTGATTCAAAATTAACTTTCTCCCCCCATATCCAAGCTGTCACTAGAACATGTCGCTTCTTCCTAAAAATATTGCCAAAATGCGTCCTTTCCACTGCATGTCAACTGCAAAAACTCAGGCCCTCATTCTATCCATACTTGACTACTGTAACATTCTACTCTCCGGTCTTCCTGCTTCTCATCTTTCTGCACTTCAATCTGGTATCAATTCAGCCATGAGAATCACTAAATTTGCTCCCAGATACCTTCCCTGTCATCTCCTCCTGAAATCCCTCAATTAGCTACGTATAAAGTATCATATTTCTTACAAGATTCTCCTCCTCTCCTGTAAGTCTCTGTGTTCTTCAGCACCCTCTTACATTTCTGCTCTTATCTCCCGCTAAACCCCTTCCCGTACCCTACGGTCTTCCCAAGGGTTCTTCCTGTCCTCTCTCTACACAACTCAAGCCATCTCTTGTCTACAAGCTTTTTCATTGGCTGCCCCTCGACTTTGGAATGCCCTCACTATCACCATTCGCCAATCATCCACACTCATCACTTTCAAGCATCTTCTCAAAACCCACCTGCTCAAGAAGGCATCTCAATAGCAATATCCTCATCCCTGCACAACGATAGTGACATCAGAATCTTTCGCACTTTACCTTAATGCTCTTAACCCAGTTCTGTAGTTTTGTGTTATATTATTTCAAATTCTGTTAAGCGCTGTGTACATGTATGGCGCTATATAAATAAAGATACATACATACATACATACTTTCCATATCCTCTCCTCATCTTGAAAGGATTTGCATAATTATCCCTCCTGTAGTTTCTTCCACCCCTGTTAAATTTTTAGCAGCCTAATAATGTGAGAGCGGTGGTTTTCTTGACATGTGTATAGTAATACAGCTTTATGAGACAGGTTAGAGCACAAAGCTCTGCTTAGATTACATTCAACAACAGCTACTTAAATTAAACATCTCTAAAAGTATCAGACTGACAGAAAAACAAAAAGCACAAGTTATAGGCAGTTTAAACATTTAATGAGACTAAAAAAGCTGTGCAAGACATCTGTCTACTTTAAGTGGTTGTATTTGGCACTCATAGGGTTAAGTGAAATGTGCTGCTTCTTTAACCCCTTAACGAACAGACTGGTGGTCAAGGCTTTGCAAAACAATGCCTTGTACTCCACTCTGGACCGCTCTCTATTTTTGTTAACCTTTTGAGTGCCAGAGAGGTACGCAATGCATTACGTACCCCTTTGGCACTCAAAGGGTTAACTATATTTGGACAGAGAGCGAGAGAGGACGTCCCCATTCCTCTCTTTTCTTTCTATGACCTCCTAAGACCTTTGCCTAATTAGGAGGAAAGGCAGGCATCGTAATGGAGCCACAACAACGTGGCCACACCATTACAGTGACGGAGAACGGTCTCCCCATAGAACTGAATGTCCGCAGAGTTCACATAGACTGTAATGATGTGGCTCTGTTACACAGTGTAATCCTTTATAGTCTATGGGGAACTCTCCGACCTTTCATTTCTATTGGGAGAGAGTTTCTCATAGACATCAATAGTGTGGTCACATGGCTGCTACTGTTACCCTTATAGGGATAGTAACGTTACACAACAAAGCTGAGGAGGAGGTTGATAAGATCAAAATGGTAAATTCCATAGATAGGGTGCAACTTAGGCGAAGTCCTTGAATTGTGTGGGTGAAAGGAAGTTGTCATAGCAGAGGAGAACATTTCTTAATGTGACATCTCTGCCATTCATGGTGCTAACGGCGCCATTTAAAGGGATAGTAATGTTTCACAAAAAAGCAGCTCCAATTAACCTTCATAGCCTTTGAGTCATGGAAAGTGTTATTTCAGTACTGTCCCGCCCCTATTACCTAGTGTAAGCTACCTCCCCTCAGTGGAGGAATCTGGTCCTGGGACTGGACAGCTCACAAGGGACAATCTTCTTACTGTAAGTATAAAGAAACAACTGCCCTCATGTTAGTGCAGCAAGACTGTCCAGATGGATCGCAGAGAGGGACAATCTTCACTGAGCATAAGGAAAAACCTGTCAAGGGGGCAGAGTTTTCATTGTTCTCACAGTAAAAAGATTGTCTCTTGTTGCGAGCTGTCCGGTCAACTGACCAGATTCCACATCTGAGGGGAGATGGCTTACACTAGGTAAAAGGGGTGGGAGGGGGATACTTTATCATTCAATTACTCTTGAACTACAACTGTGACAGTAATGAAATAACACTCTCCATGGCCCAAATACTACGTAGATTAATTGGAGCTGCTGTTTTTGTAAAACATGACTATTCCTTTAAGGAGCTGAGAAGCAGAGAGCCACAGTCTCTGTCTCTTCATTTAAGGCAGCAAAAGCCACCAGGGGTCATAGAAAGAGCAAGGGGGAAATGAGACTACCCCCTCTCTTTTCCCAGATATAATAAATTTGTAAAAAGAAAGAGGCACATTTTAACATCTTATAGACCAAGGGGCGTGAGAGGCATTGCACACAGAATGACTGATGGGAGTGGGTTTTGGACTGCACAGAGCAGACCTGGTAAAATATAATTGCCCTTTAATATATTATGGCTGTTGGCTGGTGGGGAATGATGGGAGTTGTTATCTGGCAATAGCTGGAGAGCCTCATGTTATCCACCCCTACACTTGAGAGGAGTCTTGGGAACTTGAGAAGGGGGTGTTACAGATGAGCTAAGGGATGTAGTTTTATTTCATATTATGTAAAAATGTCTATATAACTCAAACTATTGTTTTAAATGAAAAAAATTGCCTAACACCAACATATAGGGGATTTTGAAAGCTCTTTCATAATCTCCTGAGTTATTTGATGACAGATCTGCTTTAAGAGCATTCATTTTCACCTAGAAGACACTGTCTCTTTAAGGGAGCCCATGGCAGTTAGAAAGCTGAGGAGGAGGTTGATGAGATCAGAACGGTAAATTCCATAGACAGGGTGCAACTTAGGCGAGGTCCTTGAATGTGTGGGTGAAAGGAAGTTCTTATAGCAGAGGAGAACATTTCTCAATGTGATGGTGACATCTCTGCCATTCATGGTGCTAACAGCGCCATTTAAAGGGATAGTAATGTTTCACAATAAAAGCAGCTCCAGTTAACCTTCATAGTATTTGGGCCATGGAGAGTGTTATTTCAGTACAGTCAGAGTTGTAGTTCAAGAGTAATTGAATGATAAAGTATCACCCTCCCGCCCCTTTTACCTAGTGTAAGCCACCTCCCCTCAGATGTGGAATCTGGTCTCTTGACCGGACAGGTCGCAGCAAGGGACAATCTTCTTACTGTGATCATAATGAAAACCCTGCCCCCCTTGACAAGTTTATCCTTATGCTCACTGAAGATTGTCCCTCTCTGTGATCCATCTGGTCAGTCTTGCTGCTCTGAGGTGAGCAGTGTTACATCAGTAAAAGGGGCAGGAGGGGGAAACTTTATCATTCAATTACTCTTGAACTACAACTCTGACAGTATTGAAATAACACTCTCCATGGCCCAAATACTATGAAGATTAATTGTAGCTGCTGTTTTTGTGAAACATTACTATCCCTTTAAGGGGCTAAAAAAAAGGAATTTATTCATCAGTGTTTCAACTACATATTGGCAACCGTCCTCTAATAAAAAAAGAAATGCAAATTAGGACCATCATATATTTTTCCCCAAAATCGATGTGTCACAGTAAGAGTGTTGTCACATCCCACAGGGTACAGCTCATTAACATAAAAATTGTAACAAAGAACAAGTAAATTAACAAAAAAAATTAAGAACACAAAATCAGTCATCACCCTAATAGGCATGTATCTAAGCAATGATCAGAAAAAAAATATCACAGTGAGAGATGTAATCCAATTATGCTTATGTTTTTGTTATTTTACATGAACTTTATTGTAATTCTTATGCTAATTAGATGCACGCTGTGGGATGTGACATAACGTAATGTGAGACGCCAATTTAGGTGCCAGTCCACTGGGGAAAGGTATATGAAGATCCTAATTTTCACTTGTCTTTCATCTTGAGGAAGGTTGCCGATATGTAACTGAAATGTTGATTAATAAATGTTTTTCTTTTTTTTTTCCCCACATGATTTGCATTGCTTGTGATTAACCCTCTGAGTCTCAGAGAGGTCCACAATTCATTGTGTATCCCTAGACACTCAAAGGGTTAAACTTTCTTGTTTATATAATATGCAAAGTAGACATCAGAGATGCTCAATGAGGTAGGACTGGTATCCTAGCCAAGATGCAGTCTCGCTTTAACTCACACATCTGGGGTTGCCTATCATTTCGTAGTTGGACAATCATTGGGAATGACCAGTGTGATATGCTTCATGATATTTCTTACTTGTGAGCTAATAAAAGATTGCATGCTAGGTAGATATTATATATATAAAACACGCACAAAACTTGAAGAGTCGACAGCACTCACAAGTCTCCGTTAATGTTAACAACCAGTCAAATGATTCTCATATATATATATATATATATATATATATATATATATATATATATATATATATATATATTCCAATCCAGGTTTTGGTAAGCACACCCAAAGAAAAAAAACATTTAAAATTGCTGGAGTGCAACCAATTTTGACCAAAATAGCTAAAAGCAAATATACAAAGTATTGGTGCACATCCACATTTTCATCACCATTAACCCTTTACTCTGCATTATTGAGTAAAACTGACCAAGACTCAGCTCTCAGGATAAAGTAAATTAAGGTTAGTAATTGCCTAAAGTAGGAGAGATTCAGCTCATAAGACAAAGCCTTTTAAGGTTAGGTACTTGCCAAAATGAGGTACCTTGGCGTTGGTGGCAAGCTTAGCATTCTATGGCCATATAATGTAACTAAATCCTCATCTTTAATATAGTAGTGATATGCAGGCATAATGCCGCAGAGTAAAGGGTTAATGGTGATGAAAATGTGGATGTGCACCAATTATATATATATATATAATTAATTATATATATATATATATATATATATATATATATATATATATATATATAATATAGGGCTTAAAATTTGAAGTCCTTTGCTACTAGCCAGACCTGAAAAGTTACTCGCCACTGCAAGCCATAACATACCCACCAGGCCTGAATTTCTACTCAAAAGGGCTAAATTTTCACACGCCATTGGCTAGTGGCGAGTGGAAATTTTGAGATAGAGATATATATATATATATATATATATATATATATATATATATATATATATAATATATATATAAAATTCAGATTTTGATTGCATCAACTTTCTTTGTGTCGTTGCCTATGCACACAGCAGCTGTGTACTCTGAAATAAAGGTGATGGAATTTGAGTACTTATCTGTATCTTTCTACCCAGCAACCTCTGCTTCTGTGGGACCAATGTGTGCTGTGCAGTTCTGTTGGAAAACAGGTTTATTGTTTCTTATTCAGGAAGTAGATATTATTGTCAGTACTGTTTCAGTGAATTGTACTTTATATAGAAAAGGGTGTGTGTAACCTTTTTATTCTCAATCATCTCTGAGCATCTGGGATGTGTGGGAGTTTATTCATGTGTGCGTGTATGAATGTGTGTGATATTTATACATATGCACACAGTACTGTGGAAAAGTTTTAGGCAAATGTGAAAAAATGCTGTAAAGTAAGATTTTTTTCAAAAATAGACCTGTTAATACAAATTAACAAAATGCAAAGTCAGTGAACAGAAGAAAAATTTAAATCAAATTAATATTTGGTGTGACCATCCTTTTGGCTTCAAAACAGCATCAGTTCTTTTAGGTGTATTTGCAGACAGTTTTTTAAGGAACTCGGCAGGGAGGTTGTTCCAGACATCTTGGAGAACTAACCACAGTTCTTCTGTGAATTTAGGCACCTCAGTTGCTTCTCTCTCTCTCTCTCTTCATGTAATCCCAGAGAGACTCAATGATGTTGAGATCAGGGCTCTGTGGGGGCCATACCATCACTTCCAGGACTCCTTGTTCTTCTTTACACTGAACATAGTTCTTAATGACTTTGGCTATATGTTTGGGGTTGTTTGTCATTCTGCAGAATAAATTTGGGGCCAATCAGATGCCTCCCTGATGATATATGCCAGTACTTCTTAGCACTGAGGAGACCATTAATTCTGACCAAATCCATTTGCAGAAATGCAGCAACGAACTCGCAAGAAACCTCCACCATGCTTCATTATTGCCTGTAGACATTCATTCTTGTACCACTCTCCACCCCTTTGGTGAGCAAACTGCCTTCTGCTATAGCCAAATATTTCAAGTTTTGACTCGTCAGTCCAGAGCACCTGCTGCCATTTTTCTGCACCCCAAGTCCTGTGTTTTTGTGCATAGTTGAGTAATTTGGCCTTGTTTCCACGTCAGAGGTATGGCTTTTTGGCCGCAAGTCTTCCATGAAGACCATTTCTGACCAGACTTCTCCAGACAGTAGATGTAAGTGTATCAGGGTCCCACTGTTTTCTGCCAATTCTGAGCTGATGGCACTGCTGGACATCTTCCGATTGTGAAGGCAAGTAAGCATGATGTGTCTTTCATCTGCTGCACTATGTTTCCTTGGCCGACCACTGCACCTATGGTTCTCACAAAGCCTTTTTTTTTTTTTTTTTTTTTTTTTTATTTGCTTCAACAAAAGAGCTCGAACAGCAGATCTGGAAACCCCGGTTTGCCTTGAAATTTCTGGCTGGGAGTGACCTTGGTGATGTGTCTGACTGGGAGAGACCTTGCTGATGTGTCTTGTTGCTGTGCTCAGTCTTGCCATGGTGTATGAGTTTTGACATTAAACTATCTTCAATAACCTCATCTTGTTAGCTGAGTCTGGCTGTTCCTCACACAGTTTTATTCCTCTTACACGGCTGTTTCTGTTTCAGTAACGATTGTGTTTCAACCAACATATTATATTGATGATCGTTAGCACCTGTTTGGTATAATTGTTTAATCATACACCTGCCTATATACTACAAAATCCCTGACTGAGCAAGTGTGCCTAGAAGAATTGATGCTGGTGGTCACACTAAATATTGATTTGATTTAGATTTTTCTTCTGTTCACTCACTATGCATTTTGTTGATTGATAAAAAAATAAACTATTCAGCTTACATATCAGGCAAAGATGGAGAGATATATTTATGTCTTAGAGGGCAAGGTTCAGAAATATGAGAAGATTTGTCGACCGTGGTTGCCCTGTGTAGCCTCAGAGCCCTAATGGGCTTCGATGGAAGGAAGTAAAGGACCCCAATGGCATAGAGTCTTCCCGCACTCCTAGACTCTAGGGCTGAAAGGGTTGTGTATGTGGGAAGAGTGTTTGACAGGGTGTTTGAAGTGATTATTGTTATGGAAGCATGACAGGTGATTGGGTAATGGGTTGAGACGGTACAGTGGAAGGGGAAATATTATAGGTGGATTTGTGAGATGTGATATTTCCTGTACTGCCTTTTAGTTGTATGTTTAAAAAATGTAAAAGTTTATAAATAAAAGAAGAAAAAAAAAATAAATACTTTACAGTATTTTTTTTCACACCCGCCTAAAACTTTTGTACAGTACAGCATTTTTTAATTTATATATATATATATTGTACAGCTGCTATTGCTTTTTATTATTTTATTGTTTTATTACAGTTATATCATCATCTAGTCATTGTTTGGTGGATTTTTTTCTAATGTCATGTTTATAGTAGTGACTTTTTGTTTCTCTTTCGGGGAGGGAGTGTTATGTTTGGCATAGCCGTCTGCACCTTTCTGGTTCTGTGGATTATATAGAGATAGCGGCCACTGATTTTGTTCAATCTAGGGCACCACTAGGGAATACCGTATAGTTTTCACTTTTTACAGGTCTGCTATGGACTTGTAATAATACTGACCTACTGCAATTCTCCTTTCTTTCTTATCAGATTACTTTGGAGACTAAAGCTGTTACTTTGATAGATGGTATTGATTAATTTTTATTGAATACTTTAGAACCAGAGTACAGTGGCACATTGGTGTGCTATGAACATATATCATTGCTGTGTCAGTATTTCCAGGGCCGATGTTTTGCTTTGATTCAGCAGCATGAGGTTTGGAAAAAGCTGCAGCATTTAGCTTGGTGTCCTTTCAGACTGTCGCTCAGCTGTTAGCCATATGCATCACTGCTGTATGATGGCGACCCTTGTTTAAAGGGATAGTAATACTTCGTTTTAACTTTATTTTATTTTGTAGGCATTAAAAAAACATGAAGAATGATATAAGTCTTATCTCTCAAACCTTTATGGTTTAAGAGATATTCACAAGCAAAGTTCCCCTCCCCGCCCCTTTTTCCTAATGTAAGCCATCTCTTCTCAGATGTGAATCTGATTGTAAGACCAGACAGATAACAGAAGGGGACAATCTTCTTTGTATGAAAAGAAAGAAAACCCTTCCCCCCTTGACAAGTTTTTCAGCTTTTTTCCTTATCTTAATTGAAGATTGTCCCTCTCTGCAGTCTATCTGGGCACCTCCATTTCTGATCTGGCTGACCGGGGGGGGGATACTTTGCTTGTGAATATCTCTTAAACCATAAAGGTTTGAGAGATAAGACTTATATCGTTCTTCATGTTTTTTTAATGCCTACAAAATAAAATAAAGATAAAACGAAGTATTACTATCCCTTTAAGGGTCACTATAGGGATTCTTTCCACTCTTATTTATTAGAGAGCAGACTTTTCTGTATAGCGCTCAGTGATAATTAATTATACCTTCTTCACCCCTCCTTTACTGTTATTGCCATTAGTGGGTATTTGTTGATACATCTCAGGCAGAGTAGTGTTTACCTTCAGCCACGCAGAATTTTCTAAAAGATGGAGGCTTCTTTTTGGACTCCACAAACTGACACACTTGGCTGTAAGCCAGTTCTGTTGCTGCTGCTGCTGCGCAATGCCACTGTCTAGTTCCTACCTGCGCAGTACACCAGTTAGATTGCGAGTTAACACTCTTTCTGTAATGAGACCATCTCTAGGAGACAGGGCATTCAATGTTGAAACTCCTCCCACATTCTGACCCATATAACCCTCCCAACTGCCAGCTCGTTGTTCTGAGTGTCCTCTGCAGTACAGGATCACTTTCAATTAACAATGCAAGTTCTGCAGCAACGCAGATGGATCATGATAAGTGTACACAAGCCTTATTTGTTACCCTCGCAATAACTGGAGTTATTGGCCCTGATTTTTTGTTATCAAGCAAAATATTGACATTACAAACCAAAGTCTGCAGCATATTGTCCTATCTCCACCCATCAGTCAAAAGTTTTATGCAGTTGATAGGGATGATGATGATCTTCAGAGTGGAGGCATAGTTTCATCTCAGACCCTTAAAACTAAATATGCTCCAACATTGGAACTGGAACGCTCATCATCCAAATTGCAAATTGATCCTGCCCAGCCAGTCCAGTTATGGCTGACATCTCCAGCCCTCACCAGTGAATGTCCCTTCCCAAATCTGGTATGTGGTAACTACCAATGTCAGTCAACTAGGCTGGGGAACAATGATCAGTCATCACTCTGTTCAAGGTCTGTGGTCCTCAGCAGGCCTTTCCATCAATATCCTGGAACTCCAAGCCATATTCTGTACTCTTACAACATGGACAAGCCTCTTGAAGGCACATCCTGTTTGGATCCAGTCTGACAACACCACCACAGTAGACTACATCAACCATCAAGGAGGCACCAGGAACAAAGCCATGTCAGAAGTGACAAAAATTCTGCTATTGTCAGAGACAAATACTCTAGCTATATCTTCGGTTTACATTGCAGATGTAGAAAACTGGGAGGAAAAGTCTCAACAGACAAGAGCGTAGGAAATAAAGCAGATATTCTTTTTCCAAATCATGGATTGTTGTGGAACACCAGAGACCATTCTGATGGCCTCCCATCTCAACACAAACATTTAAAAATGTTGTGTAAAAACAAGGGATCGAAAAGCTGCAGTGGAGGATGCCATAGTGATACCATGGCAATACAGCCTAGTTTATGTATTTCCGCTGATTGCCAGGCTGCTCTCCAAAATCATGAAAACACACTGACACTCTGCTAGTAGCACCGTTCTGGCAGATGGTTCCATCACCTTCAGGCCATGTCCATAGCAAATCCTTTGCTTGTGTCTAGGCTGATGGACCTTCTCACTCAAGGTTCCATCCAGCATTTCAGTCTACCAAGTTCGCCGCAAAGCAAAGGTTTCAGAGATTCTATTGTCGAAACATCAAATGCTTACTAGACTGTGTCTGCTAAAATTTACCACAGAATATGGAGAATGTATTTCACATTTTTTGATCTAAATAAAATTGATAGTCTAAAATTTAAACTTCCCTATATTTTGGTCTTTTGCAAGATGGTTTTGGAAAGGGATTAAGAGTAATCTCCCTGAAAGTGCAAGTTCCTGCTTTATCTGTTTTGTTTAAGAAATAGATTGCCATAATTCCTGAAGTTCAGACATTTCTACAGGGTGTCATTCACATTATCCCACAGAGCGCTTCTCCTCCACGGGAAGTGAATCTATTTTGGGAAGTTCTTCATTCAGCACCCTTTGAACGTCTGCCTTTGGTTCCATTAAGTATTTCACAAGTACGTGTTTCTCATAGCTATTTCTTAGGCTAGGCGAGTTTCGGAACTTGGGGCTTTGTCTTGCAAATCCCCAAACACTGGCATTCATCAAGATAAAGTGGCTTTATGAACTGTTCTTGAACTGCAGCCAAAAGTAATTTCTTCCTTCCACATTTATCAGACATTGATACTTCCTTTATGCCCTTATCTTCACATCATAAAGAAGTTCGCCCTTCACACTTTGAATGTAGTCAGATGTCTTAAAGGGATAGTAATACTTCCTTTTTGTTTATTTTATTTTGTAGGCATTAAAAAAACATGAAGAACGATATAAGTCTTATCTCTCAAACCTTTATGGTTTGAGAGGTATTCACAAGCAAAGTTTCCCCTCCCGCCCCTTTTACCTAGTGTAAGCCATCTCTTCTCAGATGTGGAATGCAGTCCATAGACCAGACAGATAACAGCAAGGGACAATCCTCTTCCTTTGTGAACAATGAAAGCCCTGCCCCCCTTGACAAGTTTTTCAGGTTTTTCCCTTATCTTAATTGAAGATTGTCCCTCTCTGCAGTCTACCTGAGCACCTCCCTTCTGCTCTAGCTGAGCAGTGTTACATCAGTAAAAGGGGCGGGAGGGGGACACTTTGTCATTGAATTACTCTTGTACTACAGCTCTGACAGAATGATTAATTAGAGCTGCTTTTATTATGAAACATTACTATCCCTTTAAAGTGGAACTGTCACTGTGTAACGATTAGATGATTTCGAAAAGGGCTTCCAAAATAGCACATATTTATTTCAGCCATTTTTAATTTCAAATAATAGTTTCTGAGTTATTTAGCTTTATTTTTGTATCATTTTGTACAGATGAGCTAGTTGGTAATGCAGAGCAGCGTGGAATGTTTGAGTCCTCCAGGCATGTCTGAAGGACTTGCACCAACTGACCAATAAATAAAACTAAATTATCTTATAAACTATTGGCTTAAATCAAAAATGCCTAACTTAATATAGTTTGATTTTGAAAGCTCTTTCAAAAGCACCTAGTTATAAAATGAACATTTCAACTTTAAATACTATTTACAAGCAACTGAATCTTTTAGGCAAATGGATACCCTGTTTGTTGGCCTTCAAGGCAAACCTTCCTCTGAAACCACAATTGCTACATGGCTTAAAGGGATAGTAATGTTTCATAATAAAAGCAGCTCTAATTAATCATCATAGTATTTGGACTTTGTAGAGTGTTATTTCAATTCTGTCAGAGTTGTAATTCAATGACAAAGTGTCCCCCTCCCGCCCCTTTTACTGATGTAACACTGCTCAGCCAGATCAGAAGGGAGGTGCCCAGGTAGACTGCAGAGAGGGACAATCTTCAATTACGATAACGGAAAAACCTGAAAAGCTTGTCAAGGGGAGCAGGGCTTTCATTGTTTTCATAGGAATAAGATTGTCCCCTTCTGTTATCTGTCTGGTCTATGGACTGGATTCCATATCTGAGAAGAGATGGATAACACTAGGTAAAAGGGGCGGGAGGGGAAATTTTGCTTGTGAATATCTCTTAAAACATAAAGGTTTGAGACCTAAGACTTATATCATTCTTCATGTTTTTTTAATGCCTACAAAATAAAATAGTTAAAACGAAGTATTACTATCCCTTTAAATGGCTATTAAGCAGGGCTATCTTCTTCAATCTCATCCAGCTATTTCAAATTGCAGCCCATCCTACAACTTTTATGGTATCCTATTGAAATGTCACCCTCTACTTGGCGACCATCAGAAGGGTGTTATCATAATGTCGCCCAAATCAAAAGGACGACATCTGAATGTCTGCCACATCACAAGGGCAACATTCTGATGTTGCATGCTTAAGGGTCGCCAAATATAGGCCAACATTAGTAATAGTAAATCCTATTTTTAATTCTCCATCTATATCCGTCTTGTCTTAAGTCAGTTACTCCCTATCTGTACCTAGTTCTGGCTCCGTCTCCTCCTCTGGCTCATGAAGAAAAAGTAAAGCGAGTGTAAACTTTGTAATGGGCCTGCATGAAGAGGAAAGTGCGGCCATCTTCGCGAAGTGTGATCTGTGCGCAGGACCACAGTAAAGATGCAGCAGTGCAGATCTGCAGAATGATGATGGGGTGTGTGATGCTTAATACAACCTCCAGTGAATGGTCAACCCATGTTTGTGTCGGTCAATAATATTCATCTGGTGCTCATAGTTCTGTTGCCTGTGTGCGAAAGCGCCCTAACAATGACCGGAGAGCCACAGATTGAACTCCCACGATTTACATACTTAAAGGGGAACTTTCACCCCAGTTAAAGTGCATATTTATGCAGTCCTCACTTGCCATGTGACACACAAGTTTTTGGTGCACTCTGTAAAGTATAAACTACTTTTGTATAGGGAACAGAAGTTATTTCTGTCAGTACAAGCTGTACGGCACGGCTTATTAGTTCCTCCCATCCCTGCAGAAATCCAGCCCACGGAGGAATATCTTGGCTCTCAGAGGGAAAGCAAGCAAAACGGGGCGTACTTGCAACGTCCATTAACAAGGATGTCAGAAACATGGCTGCGCTCTGTCTCTCGATTCCTTTGTAGGTCGCGGTATTGTGCAGGCATGGGGGAACATTTCTTTAACTTTAAAGTGGATGTATCACCTCATATTTTTACAATAGGTTTTGTTAATATAGTAGTATTTCGGAAAGCTGTTTTTTTTTTTTCTAAATGTAAGTACTTTAAAAGATATTGCATCTTCAAGCTGTGCACTTCGGCATAGTGGGCACCCTGAATCTTTGGCACAGCTCTTCTCCTCCTCCCACTTCCCTCCCAGCTTCCCCAGGGAGCTCTTTCACGCTTCCCTTCGGTGTGGTGTGAATGGCTTCTATCATTATATCAAGCTCCAGTTAGCATTATATTGAGGTTGCAGCCTCAGTATAATGCTATCCGGAGTTTGATGTAACGATAGAGCCATTCACACCACACAGAAGGGAAGCGTGAATGTGCTTCCTAGGGCAACTGGGACGGAGGTGGGAGGAGAATTAGGCTGAGCTGAGATTCAGTGTTCTGCATAATGCTGGCCAGCACAGCTTGAATATGCAATATCTTTAGGAGTACGTACATTTAGAAGAAGAAAAAAAAAAAACAGCTTTCCTAATAGTACTTTATTAACAAAACCTATTGTAAAAAATGTTATGAGGTGATGCATCCCCTTTAACCCTTAGTTTTTGATTTCTGCAAGATTAATAAAGATATTGGGAGAGGGGATTAGAGAAGGTGAAAGTTTCACTTTAAAGGGATAGTAATGTTTCACAAAAACAGCAGCTCAAATTAATCCTCATAGTATTTGAGCCATAGAGAGTGTTATTTCACTACTGTCAGAGTTGTAGTTCAAGAGTAATTGAATGGTAACGTTTCCCCTCCTGCCCCTTTTACCTCGTGTAAGCCATCTCTTCTCAGAAGTGGAATGCAGTCCATAGACCAGACAGATAACAGCAGGGGACAATTTTCTTCCTATGAGAACAATGAAAGCCCTTCCCCCCTTGGCAAGTTTTTCCGGTTTTCCCCTTATCTTAATTGAAGATTGTCCCTCTCTGCAGTCTACCTGGGCAGTGTTACATCAGTAAAAGGGGCGGGAGCGGGATACTTTATCATTGAATTACTCTTGTACTACAACTCTGACAGAATTGAAATAACACTCTCCAAAGCCCAAATACTATGATGATTAATTAGAGCTGCTTTTATTATGAAACATTACTATCACTTTAAAGTCACATGGAATACAATGTTGGTGATATAATCCAGTTCACACTAGGTGAAATCATAGACCACATTGTAGAACAATTTGTTTGTTTTTCTACCTGTCAAAGATGCAACTGACCAAGGAAGCAGTAGAAAAACAAGACTGAGATTTCTCCAAATATAATGCCCTACTGTAAGCAGATCACTCAGACCCACACACAGTTAATTTACACACAGAGAGTTATAGATCATAATCCTTTGCTAAGCCCTTTTTCAGCAAGGTTTGCAACTGCTGTATCCAGAACTCATCCCTGCATTTAATCTCACCTCTATAGTGTTAGGACACACCTTCAGGAACCTGGATGGTGGAGGTGATACATCGTATTAAGGGAGTTAATTGCAGATAATCCTTTGACGATTTTCGTTGTTAGATACTATCTTTACATTTCTTTGTAATCTTTCCTATGTAATCCAGCCAACACTGTCATTTAAAGTGATAGTTTAGCCCTCCAAGACAGTGGTTCCCACCTTTGACCTCAGGGACCCCTAACAGACCATGTTTTTAGGATTTTCCTGCTTGTGCACAGGTGAGTTAATTAAATGATGAAGCCTCTGATTCACCCCCTGTGCACAAGCAGGAAAATCCTGTTAGGGCTCCCTAATAGAGTGTTAGGATCCACTGTTGTAGATTATTGGAATGAAGTCTAAATCAGGGTTTGGCAACATGAGGCCTTCCAACTGTTCAGGCCTACAGTTCCCATCATCCCCATCCAGCCATTGTGGATGATGGGAATTGGAGTCCTAAACAGCTGATGGGTCTCAGGTTGCCCATCACTGGTGTACATCACTGGTTTCCTACCCCTCTTCATGGTCCTTAAAAGGCCTGTCTTTAAGATTTGCCTGTTTGTGCACAGGAGAGTTAATTAACTGACTGAACCTCTGGTTGACTCACCTGTGCACAAGCAGGAAATCCTAAAGACGTGGCCTGTTACGGGTCCCTGAGGAGAGCACTGGGAGGGTACTGCTTCACATTGCATTGCGTATTCCTCCTTTGCTTAAAGGGTTACAAGTTGAGAAAATAGACAAATGTGTATGAAGAGATAAGTGGAGCAATTTCAGGGTAAGCCAGTGTCACTGTAGGGAACAAATGAAAATTACTATTCAATTTAAAATGAGGCTTTTGAAGAAACAGTTTGTTTCATTGTGGAGGAAAAATGTGTACAGTAATGCTTCTATCGGCTAGTACAGAAGGAGCACACCTCCTGTCCATCCCTCCCTCTGGTAATCACACACACTCCCCTCCTGTCCATCCCTCCCTCCGGTAATCACACACTCCCCTCCTGTCCATCCCTCCCTCCGGTAATCACACACTCCCCTCCTGTTCATCCCTCCCTCCGGTAATCACACACTCCCCTCCTGTCCATCCCTCCCTCCAGTAACCACACACTCCCCTCCTGTCCATCCCTCCCTCCGGTAATCACACACTCCCCTCCTGTCCAACCCTCCCTCCGGTAATCACACATACTCCCCTCCTGTCCATCCCTCCCTCCAGTAACCACACACTCCCCTCCTGTCCATCCCTCCCTCCAGGAATCACACACTCCTCTCCTGTCCATCTCTCCCTCCGGTAATCACACACTCCCCTCCTGTCCATCTCTCCCTCCGGTAATCACGCACTCCCCTCCTGTCTATCCATCCCTCCGGTAATCACGCACTCCCCTCCTGTCCATCCCTCCCTCCAGGAATCACACACTCCTCTCCTGTCCATCTCTCCCTCCGGTAATCACACACTCCCCTCCTGTCCATCTCTCCCTCCGGTAATCACGCACTCCCCTCCTGTCTATCCATCCCTCCGGTAATCACGCACTCCCCTCCTGTCTATCCATCCCTCCGGTAATCACACACTCCTCTCCTGTCCATCCCTCCCTCCGGTAATCACACACTCCCCTCCTGTCCATCCCTCCCTCCGGTAATCACACACTCCTCTCCTGTCCATCCCTCCCTCCAGTAATCACACACACCTCTCCTGTCCATCCCTCCCTCCGGTAATCACACACTCCTCTCCTGTCCATCCCTCCCTCCAGTAATCACGCACTCCCCTCCTGTCCATCCCTCCCTCCTGTAATCACACACTCCTCTCCTGTCCATCCCTCCCTCCAGTAATCACGCACTCCCCTCCTGTCCATCCCTCCCTCCGGTAATCACACACTCCTCTCCTGTCCATCCCTCCCTCCGGTAATCACACACTCCTCTCCTGTCCATCCCTCCCTCTGGTAATCACGCACTCCCCTCCTGTCCAGCCCTCCCTCCGGTAATCACACACTCCTCTCCTGTTCATCCCTCCCTCTGGTAATCACACACTCCCCTCCTGTCCATCCCTCCCTCCTGTAATCACACACTCCCCTCCTGTCCATCCCTCCCTCCGGTAGTCACACACTCCCCTCCTGTCTATCCCTCCCTCCGGTAATCACGCACTCCTCTCCTGTCTATCCCTCTCTCCGGTAATCACACACTCCCCTCCTGTCCATCCCTCCCTCCGGTAATCACGCACTCCTCTCCTGTCCATCCCTCCCTCCGGTAATCACTCACTCCCCTCCTGTCCATCCCTCCCTCCGGTAATCACACACTCCCCTCCTGTCCATCCCTCCCTCCGGTAACCACACACTCCTCTCCTGTCCATCTCTCCCTCCGGTAATCACACACTCCTCTCCTGTCCATCTCTCCCTCCGGTAATCACGCACTCCCCTCCTGTCTATCCATCCCTCCGGTAATCACACACTCCTCTCCTGTCCATCCCTCCCTCCGGTAATCACACACTCCCCTCCTGTCCATCCCTCCCTCCAGTAACCACACACTCCCCTCCTGTCCATCCCTCCCTCCGGTAATCACACACTCCCCTCCTGTCCATCCCTCCCTCCGGTAATCACACATACTCCCCTCCTGTCCATCCCTCCCTCCGGTAACCACACACTCCCCTCCTGTCCATCCCTCCCTCCAGGAATCACACACTCCTCTCCTGTCCATCTCTCCCTCCGGTAATCACACATACTCCCCTCCTGTCCATCTCTCCCTCCGGTAATCACGCACTCCCCTCCTGTCTATCCATCCCTCCGGTAATCACACACTCCTCTCCTGTCCATCCCTCCCTCCGGTAATCACACACTCCCCTCCTGTCCATCCCTCCCTCTGGTAATCACGCACTCCCCTCCTGTCCATCCCTCCCTCCGGTAATCACACACTCCCCTCCTGTCCATCCCTCCCTCCGGTAATCACGCACTCCCCTCCTGTCCATCCCTCCCTCTGGTAATCACACACTCCCCTCCTGTCTATCCCTCCCTCTGGTAATCACGCACTCCCCTCCTGTCCATCCCTCCCTCCGGTAATCACGCACTCCCCTCCTGTCCATCCCTCCCTCCAGTAATCACGCACTCCTCTCCTGACCATCCCTCCCTCCGATAATCACGCACTCCCCTCCTGTCCATCCCTCCCTCCAGTAATCACACACTCCTCTCCTGTCCATCCCTCCCTCTGGTAATCACACACTCCTCTCCTGTTCATCCCTCCCTCTGGTAATCACACACTCCCCTCCTGTCCATCCCTCCCTCTGGTAATCACGCACTCCCCTCCTGTCCATCCCTCCCTCCGGTAATCACGCACTCCCCTCCTGTCCATCCCTCCCTCCGGTAATCACGCACTCCTCTCCTGTCCATCCCTCCCTCCGGTAATCACACACTCCTCTCCTGTCTATCCCTCCCTCCGGTAATCACGCACTCCTCTCCTGTCCATCCCTCCCTCTGGTAATCACACACTCCCCTCCTGTCCATCCCTCCCTCCGGTAATCACACACTCCTCTCCTGTCCATCCCTCCCTCCAGTAATCACACACTCCTCTCCTGTCCATCCCTCCCTCTGGTAATCACGCACTCCTCTCCTGTTCATCCCTCCCTCCGGTAATCACGCACTCCTCTCCTGTCTATCCCTCCCTCTGGTAATCACACACTCCTCTCCTGTCCATCCCTCCCTCCGGTAATCACACACTCCCCTCCTGTCCATCCCTCCCTCCGGTAATCACACACTCCTCTCCTGTCCAGCCCTCCCTCCGGTAATCACACACTCCTCTCCTGTTCATCCCTCCCTCCGGTAATCACACACTCCTCTCCTGTTCATCCCTCCCTCCGGTAATCACACACTCCTCTCCTGTCCATCCCTCCCTCCGGTAATCACACTCCCCTCCTGTCCATCCCTCCCTCCGGTAATCACACACTCCCCTCCTGTCCATCCCTCCCTCCAGTAATCACACACTCCCCTTCTGTCCATCCCTCCCTCTGGTAATCACGCACTCCCCTCCTGTCCATCCCTCCCTCCGGTAATCACGCACTCCCCTCCTGTCCATCCCTCCCTCCTGTAATCACACACTCCCCTCCTGTCCATCCCTCCCTCCGGTAATCACACACTCCACTCCTGTCCATCCCTCCCTCCTGTCCCTCCCTCCCTCCAGTAATCACACACTCCTCTCCTGTCCATCCCTCCCTCCAGTAATCACGCACTCCCCTCCTGTCCATCCCTCCCTCCAGTAATCAAGCACTCCCCTCCTGTCCATCCCTCCCTCCAGTAATCACACACTCCTCTCCTGTCCATCCCTCCCTCTGGTAATCACACACTCCTCTCCTGTTCATCCCTCCCTCCGGTAATCACGCACTCCTCTCCTGTTCATCCCTCCCTCCGGTAATCACACTCCCCTCCTGTCCATCCCTCCCTCCGGTAATCACGCACTCCCCTCCTGTCTCCCTCCGGTAATCACGCACTCCCCTCCTGTCCATCCCTCCCTCCGGTAATCACGCACTCCCCTCCTGTCCATCCCTCCCTCCGGTAGTCACACACTCCCCTCCTGTCCATCCCTCCCTCCAGTAATCACACACTCCCCTCCTGTCCATCCCTCCCTCCGGTAATCGCGCACTCCTCTCCTGTTCATCCCTCCCTCCGGTAATCACACACTCCTCTCCTGTCCATCCCTCCCTCCGGTAATCACACACTCCTCTCCTGTCCATCCCTCCCTCCGGTAATCACGCACTCCCCTCCTGTCCATCCCTCCCTCCGGTAATCACGCACTCCCCTCCTGTCCATCCCTCCCTCCCGGTAATCACGCACTCCCCTCCTGTCCATCCCTCCCTCCGGTAATCACGCACTCCCCTCCTGTCCATCCCTCCCTCCGGTAATCACGCACTCCCCTCCTGTCCATCCCTCCCTCCGGTAATCACGCACTCCCCTCCTGTCCATCCCTCCCTCCGGTAATCACGCACTCCCCTCCTGTCCATCCCTCCCTCCGGTAATCACTCACTCCCCTCCTGTCCATCCCTCCCTCCGGTAATCACGCACTCCCCTCCTGTCCATCCCTCCCTCCGGTAATCACGCACTCCCCTCCTGTCCATCCCTCCCTCCGGTAATCGCGCACTCCCCTCCTGTCCATCCCTCCCTCCGGTAATCACTCACTCCCCTCCTGTCCATCCCTCCCTCCGGTAATCACACACTCCCCTCCTGTCCATCCCTCCCTCCGGTAACCACACACTCCTCTCCTGTCCATCTCTCCCTCCGGTAATCACACACTCCTCTCCTGTCCATCTCTCCCTCCGGTAATCACGCACTCCCCTCCTGTCTATCCATCCCTCCGGTAATCACACACTCCTCTCCTGTCCATCCCTCCCTCCGGTAATCACACACTCCCCTCCTGTCCATCCCTCCCTCCAGTAACCACACACTCCCCTCCTGTCCATCCCTCCCTCCGGTAATCACACACTCCCCTCCTGTCCATCCCTCCCTCCGGTAATCACACATACTCCCCTCCTGTCCATCCCTCCCTCCGGTAATCACACATACTCCCCTCCTGTCCATCCCTCCCTCCGGTAACCACACACTCCCCTCCTGTCCATCCCTCCCTCCAGGAATCACACACTCCTCTCCTGTCCATCTCTCCCTCCGGTAATCACACATACTCCCCTCCTGTCCATCTCTCCCTCCGGTAATCACGCACTCCCCTCCTGTCTATCCATCCCTCCGGTAATCACACACTCCTCTCCTGTCCATCCCTCCCTCCGGTAATCACACACTCCCCTCCTGTCCATCCCTCCCTCTGGTAATCACGCACTCCCCTCCTGTCCATCCCTCCCTCCGGTAATCACACACTCCCCTCCTGTCCATCCCTCCCTCCGGTAATCACGCACTCCCCTCCTGTCCATCCCTCCCTCTGGTAATCACACACTCCCCTCCTGTCTATCCCTCCCTCTGGTAATCACGCACTCCCCTCCTGTCCATCCCTCCCTCCGGTAATCACGCACTCCCCTCCTGTCCATCCCTCCCTCCAGTAATCACGCACTCCTCTCCTGACCATCCCTCCCTCCGATAATCACGCACTCCCCTCCTGTCCATCCCTCCCTCCAGTAATCACACACTCCTCTCCTGTCCATCCCTCCCTCTGGTAATCACACACTCCTCTCCTGTTCATCCCTCCCTCTGGTAATCACACACTCCCCTCCTGTCCATCCCTCCCTCTGGTAATCACGCACTCCCCTCCTGTCCATCCCTCCCTCCGGTAATCACGCACTCCCCTCCTGTCCATCCCTCCCTCCGGTAATCACGCACTCCTCTCCTGTCCATCCCTCCCTCCGGTAATCACACACTCCTCTCCTGTCTATCCCTCCCTCCGGTAATCACGCACTCCTCTCCTGTCCATCCCTCCCTCTGGTAATCACACACTCCCCTCCTGTCCATCCCTCCCTCCGGTAATCACACACTCCTCTCCTGTCCATCCCTCCCTCCAGTAATCACACACTCCTCTCCTGTCCATCCCTCCCTCTGGTAATCACGCACTCCTCTCCTGTTCATCCCTCCCTCCGGTAATCACGCACTCCTCTCCTGTCTATCCCTCCCTCTGGTAATCACACACTCCTCTCCTGTCCATCCCTCCCTCCGGTAATCACACACTCCCCTCCTGTCCATCCCTCCCTCCGGTAATCACACACTCCTCTCCTGTCCAGCCCTCCCTCCGGTAATCACACACTCCTCTCCTGTTCATCCCTCCCTCCGGTAATCACACACTCCTCTCCTGTTCATCCCTCCCTCCGGTAATCACACACTCCTCTCCTGTCCATCCCTCCCTCCGGTAATCACACTCCCCTCCTGTCCATCCCTCCCTCCGGTAATCACACACTCCCCTCCTGTCCATCCCTCCCTCCAGTAATCACACACTCCCCTTCTGTCCATCCCTCCCTCTGGTAATCACGCACTCCCCTCCTGTCCATCCCTCCCTCCGGTAATCACGCACTCCCCTCCTGTCCATCCCTCCCTCCTGTAATCACACACTCCCCTCCTGTCCATCCCTCCCTCCGGTAATCACACACTCCACTCCTGTCCATCCCTCCCTCCTGTCCCTCCCTCCCTCCAGTAATCACACACTCCTCTCCTGTCCATCCCTCCCTCCAGTAATCACGCACTCCCCTCCTGTCCATCCCTCCCTCCAGTAATCAAGCACTCCCCTCCTGTCCATCCCTCCCTCCAGTAATCACACACTCCTCTCCTGTCCATCCCTCCCTCTGGTAATCACACACTCCTCTCCTGTTCATCCCTCCCTCCGGTAATCACGCACTCCTCTCCTGTTCATCCCTCCCTCCGGTAATCACACTCCCCTCCTGTCCATCCCTCCCTCCGGTAATCACGCACTCCCCTCCTGTCTCCCTCCGGTAATCACGCACTCCCCTCCTGTCCATCCCTCCCTCCGGTAATCACGCACTCCCCTCCTGTCCATCCCTCCCTCCGGTAGTCACACACTCCCCTCCTGTCCATCCCTCCCTCCAGTAATCACACACTCCCCTCCTGTCCATCCCTCCCTCCGGTAATCGCGTACTCCTCTCCTGTTCATCCCTCCCTCCGGTAATCACACACTCCTCTCCTGTCCATCCCTCCCTCCGGTAATCACACACTCCTCTCCTGTCCATCCCTCCCTCCGGTAATCACGCACTCCCCTCCTGTCCATCCCTCCCTCCGGTAATCACGCACTCCCCTCCTGTCCATCCCTCCCTCCCGGTAATCACGCACTCCCCTCCTGTCCATCCCTCCCTCCGGTAATCACGCACTCCCCTCCTGTCCATCCCTCCCTCCGGTAATCACGCACTCCCCTCCTGTCCATCCCTCCCTCCGGTAATCACGCACTCCCCTCCTGTCCATCCCTCCCTCCGGTAATCACGCACTCCCCTCCTGTCCATCCCTCCCTCCGGTAATCACTCACTCCCCTCCTGTCCATCCCTCCCTCCGGTAATCACGCACTCCCCTCCTGTCCATCCCTCCCTCCGGTAATCACGCACTCCCCTCCTGTCCATCCCTCCCTCCGGTAATCGCGCACTCCCCTCCTGTCCATCCCTCCCTCCGGTAATCACTCACTCCCCTCCTGTCCATCCCTCCCTCCGGTAATCACACACTCCTCTCCTGTCCATCCCTCCCTCCGGTAATCACACACTCCTCTCCTGTCCATCCCTCCCTCCGGTAATCACGCACTCCTCTCCTGTCCATCCCTCCCTCTGGTAATCACGCACTCCCCTCCTGTCCATCCCTCCCTCCGGTAATCACACACTCCTCTCCTGTCCATCCCTCCCTCCGGTAATCACACACTCCTCTCCTGTCCATCCCTCTCTCTGGTAATCACACACTCCCCTTCTGTCCATCCCTCCCTCTGGTAATCACACACTCCCCTCCTGTCCATCCCTCCCTCCAGTAATCACACACTCCTCTCCTGTCCATCCCTCCCTCTGGTAATCACACACTCCCCTCCTGTCCATCCCTCCCTCCGGTAATCACACACTCCACTCCTGTCCATCCCTCCCTCCTGTCCCTCCCTCCCTCCAGTAATCACACACTCCTCTCCTGTCCATCCCTCCCTCCAGTAATCACGCACTCCCCTCCTGTCCATCCCTCCCTCCGGTAATCAAGCACTCCCCTCCTGTCCATCCCTCCCTCCAGTAATCACACACTCCTCTCCTGTCCATCCCTCCCTCTGGTAATCACACACTCCTCTCCTGTTCATCCCTCCCTCCGGTAATCACGCACTCCTCTCCTGTTCATCCCTCCCTCCGGTAATCACACACTCCTCTCCTGTTTATCCCTCCCTCCGGTAATCACACTCCCCTCCTGTCCATCCCTCCCTCCGGTAATCACGCACTCCCCTCCTGTCTCCCTCCGGTAATCACGCACTCCCCTCCTGTCCATCCCTCCCTCCGGTAATCACGCACTCCCCTCCTGTCCATCCCTCCCTCCGGTAGTCACACACTCCCCTCCTGTCCATCCCTCCCTCCAGTAATCACACACTCCCCTCCTGTCCATCCCTCCCTCCGGTAATCGCGCACTCCTCTCCTGTTCATCCCTCCCTCCGGTAATCACACACTCCTCTCCTGTCCATCCCTCCCTCCGGTAATCACACACTCCCCTCCTGTCCATCCCTCCCTCCAGTAATCACACACTCCTCTCCTGTCCATCCCTCCCTCTGGTAATCACACACTCCTCTCCTGTTCATCCCTCCCTCCGGTAATCACGCACTCCTCTCCTGTCCATCCCTCCCTCCGGTAATCACGCACTCCCCTCCTGTCCATCCCTCCCTCCGGTAATCACGCACTCCCCTCCTGTCCATCCCTCCCTCCCGGTAATCACGCACTCCCCTCCTGTCCATCCCTCCCTCCGGTAATCACGCACTCCCCTCCTGTCCATCCCTCCCTCCAGTAATCACGCACTCCCCTCCTGTCCATCCCTCCCTCCGGTAATCACGCACTCCCCTCCTGTCCATCCCTCCCTCCGGTAATCACGCACTCCCCTCCTGTCCATCCCTCCCTCCGGTAATCTCTCACTCCCCTCCTGTCCATCCCTCCCTCTGGTAATCACGCACTCCCCTCCTGTCCATCCCTCCCTCTGGTAATCACGCACTCCCCTCCTGTCCATCCCTCCCTCCGGTAATCACGCACTCCTCTCCTGTTCATCTGATGAAGTAATACAGAAATAATGGGAGCTATGTTTTATATGTGGTTACATATCCTATATAATAATTCGTTAGCATGTCTGTCACGATGCAGTCATTTGCGCATGACTGCACCGCCACCGGGTAGCACTGTATCAGCTGCGGTGTGGGCAGTCTCTACTGCGCATGACTGCCCCGCGTCAGAGTTGTAGTTCAAGAGAAATTCAATGACAAATTATCCCCCTCCTGCCCCTTTTACTGATGTAACACTTGTCAAGGGGGGAAGGGCTTTCATTGTTCTCACAGAATGAAGATTGTCCCCTTCTGTTATATGTCTGGTCTTACAACCAGATTCCACCTCTGAGAAGAGATGGCTTACACTAGGTAAAAGGGGCAGGAGGGGAAATTTTATCATTCAATTACTCTTGAACTACAACTTTGACAGTATTGATATAACACTCTCCATGGCCCAAATACTATGAAGATTAATTGGAGCTGCTGTTTTTGTGAAACATTATTATCCCTTTAAATATTACTAATCCCCATATTGTATTCATGTTAAAAATAATTTAATTGTCCCCAGTGTCATCTCTCAAACCTTTATGGTTTGAGAGATAACAGAATGCAAAGTTCCCCCCTCCCTCCCCCTTCCCTTTAGTCAGCGTTGTAGCTGACTGCAGGGGAAGTTTGTCGTATGACAGGCTTGTGGCTCTGCAGCTGAGCCTAGATCACTTAAGTAAAAAATAATTATTTCACTGAAACGGTCTTCTACTTGTGCTTGGTTTGCAAGCACACTTAGAAGACCGTTTCAGTGAAATAATTATTTTTTTACTAACGCGATCTCGGCTCAGCTGCAGAGCCACCCGATAAGACCGGATATCCCTGCAGTCAGTACAACGCTGACTTCAGGGAAGGGGGAGGGAGGGGGGAACTTTGTGTACGGTTATCTCTCAAACCATAGAAGTTTGAGAGATGACACTGGGGACAATTAAATTCTTTTTAACATGACTACAATATGAGGATTAGTAATATTTAAGTATTACTATCCCTTTAAGGGTCCTTTCACATGGACAACATTGTCGCAGAGACGGCAAAGCATGGAAAATGTATGAGTTGGTAATCATTGTGTCCTGTGGGGAATTTCACACCGGCAACATGCACTGCAACTGTCACAGAGAGAGATGCAACATGCCTCAACTTTACTCTGACAGTGCAGTGAAGCATATAAAAATGTATGGTGTTGAGGTTTCAGTGGAATTCACATTTTGTCACTTCTGTTTTTTTTTTTTGTTTGTTTGGGTTTTTTTTTTTGAGAGGATGGGATTCTGGGAAATATTTTCTACGTACTAGCACTAAAAATGTACCAACAGTTTCATGCTGAAAATTAACCCCAGTGAAGAAGCCCAAGTGCGTCACCACACACGAAAGAGACAGACGCATATAATAAGGCAGGGAGGATGCACCAATTGCAAAGCTTGTGGATTAAAGGATTAAAGGACTTTGCAGGCAATATGATTTATATGGGGAGGTAGGGGGCATCACCATTCGTGGAGGAAAATGAACAGGGACAGGATTTAAAGTTATAGCCTGAACTGAAAAGCTGAGTCGGTCACTGGCGCAGTCTTGTTAACCGATGCAGGGAAGTTTTTAAAGGCCGTCTGTTCAGAAGAAAAGCGGAGGAGTTCTGGGGCAAACCATTTGCATTCATTTAAGTGGGGTTTTTAACCCTTTGAGTGCCAGAGGAGTTGGAGGTTGCGTACCCCTCTGGCACTCAAAAGGTTAACCACTTGAATGCTAGAGAACTCTCCAACGCATTAGACCTTTCTAGCATTGAAGGGGTTAAAACTGCTTTTTAAATTAATGGGAATTTTTTAGTTCTCCCCCTATAGCGCAAATGGTTAGCCGCAGAATGTGTCCACTTTTCTCTTGAACATACAGTTTCGGACTGCTGGATGACCTGAGCCGGACACTATTTTGGACTAAAGAGGAGCCAATTTGGAGTAAACCAATTGCACCACAGGGAACAAAAAAGTTCCAGATTCCTGTTGACTTAAGTGGGGCTTTTAACACCTTCAACGTAAGAGAAGTCTAACATTCATACGGTTGGTTGGCCCCAGATCGGTTGCTCGTCTTTTATTTACCTTGGAGTTAAAGTGATCGTAAAGTTTCAAAATAAAAGCAGCTCCAATTAATCTTCATAGTGTTTGGGCCATGGAGAGTGTTATTTCAATTCTGTTAGAGTTGTAGTTCAAGATTAATTCAATGACAAAGTATCCCCCTCCTGCCCCTTTTACCTAGTGTAACCACCTCCCCTCAGATGTGGAATCTGGTCATGAGACCAGACAGACCACGGCGATGGACAATCTTCTTACTGTGAACATAAGAAAAACCCTGCCCCACTTGACAGGTTTTTCAGGTTTTTCCTTATGATCACTGAAGATTGTCCCTCTCTGCGATCCATCTGGACAGTCTTGCTGCTCTGAGGTGAACAGTGTTACATCAGTATAAGGGTGGGAGGGGGATACTTTATCATTGAATTACTCTTGAACTACAACTCTGACAGTAATGAAATAACACTCTCCATGGCCCAAATACTATGAAGATTAATTGGAGCTGCTTTTATTGTGAAACATTACTATCCCTTTAAAGGGTAATCTGGAATGTAACCTTTACATGCTAGGGGAGTGTCCAAAGCGTTTTGTTGCAAAGCATTGGAAACCCCTCGGTCACTCAAACGGTTATCGTGCTAGCCTAAGGCATTTGGTTGGTGAATTATGCGCAGCATTTAGCGAGTGCCAAGCTGTAAATGGTTAATTTATAACCATTAGACGCTGCTTTTGTTGTGAAAGGCAGTTATTTACAGACATTACTGCATTATTACTTCTGAGATACCTGGCAATCTTTCTTGTCTCCTTGGTTACGATTGCATTGGAGATGAGGGGTTAAATAAACAAGGGCCCTATGCAAGGCATATTGTAGACTGGATTTGCCACTCTCTTCTGTGTTACATACACAAAACAGAGAGACGTCCAACACATTTCGTTACAATGTTTCTGGCACTCAAAGGGTCTTCGATACTCTTATCCCTCCAAAAGAACAGAATAAACAACAGACATGGGACAGTATTGTTGGTATAAATAATATATTACAAAAAGAAATGCACTCACAAGTATAGCAAGATAATGCACGTATAAATAAAGGGACACCTTCCCCTGCACTCTCCCTATGGATCTAGTTCAGAGTCCCCAGGCCTCTCTTGTTGATACAGCTGTCAGCGTGTCTCCGACTCGTCACCGTTCCTCGGGATGGTGCAATCCTCAAACAAATAGTTCCTTTCTTCCTCCGGTATCCGACGCATTTTGGCACACACCTCGCACTTATTATGGCAAAAAAAAAAAAAGTCATAATGACCCCTATGAATTTGGCTCTCATGCACCAATATATTTTGGATGTCAGGTCCATGGAGGCAGACATGACAGTTGCTGGCAGGAACAGAGGACACAAACTCCGCCCACTGCAAATGGTAATCTTAACTCTTTATGTACCAGAGCTCATTGCTTCTCAGTGTGTTGTGAACTCCTCTGTTCGTTAAAGAGTTAAAGGAGCAGTAAACTTTTTTTTATGAAAACACATATTTTACACAGCATTTCCCTCTGAATAAAACAAGGTCACTCCCATCGCTGTCAGATGTTTTATTCAAAATTTATAGCAGTTTAAATAATCAGGAAGTGAATTTACTGTGTTTACTTCCTGATAGTTCTAACTGACAGGAAGTGACAGGCAGTTTCTATCACATTCTGTGGAGAACTGTAAGTCTCTGACTTTTCTGACTTTCCTCTCCATTAGAATCTAACAGGAAATCTAATTAGAATTTGACCACTAGAGGGCACTGCTAATGTAAAAAAACATGGGTTTAAACTGTAATAACTCTGGAAATATAAATCTCTCAGCAGTGGGAGTACCCTTATCTTACTCAATAGGAAACTCCCTACAATATATATTTTTTCATAAAAAAAAGTTTACTGCTCCTTTAAGTATTCTGGCTTCTTCTGTTTGAGGAAAAAAAAAAACTGCCAAAAACTCTTAAGTCCACTTCCATAGACACGACCTCAAGCACGGATTAAATATGTCATCTCTTGTACAAAGTCGTAACACCAAAGTGCATAGGGGTCATTTGGATTATCTCACCCTAGTAAGATGTGTGTGGGGAGTTGTTATTACTATGGGGTGTTAGTTCTCCTGTAATGCTTTTTTAATAGTAGGAATTACCTAGGTAGTTGTCCTTCATATTTCTGTATTATTTGCATTTGATCCCTGTTACAGTCAACTGCTAACTGTTTCAGTTTACAATCTGATAAAGACTAGTGACCCTTACAACCTTTCAGACTAAGGCCAGTGTTTGTTGTGAGGAGGTGTGACCAGAAGGAAAATTCGTTAGCGATCCCTATATAGGAAAAAAGCTACTTATTCCTGTTGTGTCTTAAATATTGATCCACTGTGTACTCCACAGCTATGGAGCTATATAAAAGTATAGATGGGTAACCTGAGGCCCTCCAGCTCTCTAGGACCACAATGCTCATACTTGCAGGCCAGCCATAGGCTGGCTGGTAAGGGTGGGAATTGCTGTCCTCGGTAGCTGGAGGGCCTCAGATTTCCCATCAGTAGTATAAGGAGACTCTGTGACCCAAGTATTACATGAACTGACCTACTCCATTTGTCTCTTTCTGTGCAGGGGGCTCGGTGACCGCCGGACTAGCTATATACGACACCATGCAGTATATCCTGAACCCCATCTGTACGTGGTGTGTGGGCCAGGCAGCCAGTATGGGATCGCTGCTTCTAGCTGCCGGATCCAACGGGATGAGACACTCTCTACCCAACTCCCGAATCATGATCCACCAGCCCTCCGGAGGAGCGAGGGTGAGGAGGAACACATTCATGGGTATACAAAGGGTCATATGCAGTAAGACAGCAGGCACACCAGCTGCACCACACTTCCTAGTCAGAAGGCTGTATTCTACTGTAGACAGCAGGAGAGCAAACGGAAATGGCTTCCCCCAGCTTTACGAACAACAATTTATGCAATATCTTGTAACTAGTTTTATAGATGTGGGAAAACTGTAGCATGAAGATCTGAAAGGTTACAACAAGTCCCTATATATGTTATACTGTTACTTTAAAGAATCTATAATGTTGTATTATGAAAAAAATATATAAAATGTAGGTCTTTTTGTGTCAAGTACAACAAGGTATATGCTTAATTCAAAAGTTATTACAGTTCAAACTGGAGCCGTTACTGTCTCACTCGATGGAGAGCTGTAGCTAGTGGCTCACCATTCTCAGTAGAATAATTGTCTAGACACCCACCAGTGGCAGTGTCCCTAACACTTTAACCCTTTGAGCGCCAGAGGGATATCAAATGCATTGCTTTGTATATGAGCCTTGCACTCTAAAGGATAATATAAAATCAAAAGTTTGAATTGCAGAATTCTTTGAATAAATAAGCTTACAGCAGTGAGAGAACTCTTGTTTTACTTAATTTTACCCCCATTATAAAGGTGTACAACTCATTTAATATTTTTTTTCCTTGTGCTATATATGTATGTTGGGAAATATATATTTATATACGCACATATTTTAATTTTTTTTCTAGGGGCAGGCTACGGACATTGCAATCCAGGCTGAGGAAATCTTGAAGCTAAAGAAACAGATTAACGAGATTTATTCTAAACACACACGTCAGCCACTGTCTGTAATTGGTGAGCAATCTCCTCCCTAAAATCCCACTACACAGTTGTGAATACAGTGGAATTTGTACTATCTATACATGTCTGGGTGGAGTGACAGCCGTCATCTGCAACTAAAGCAGCTGGAGAGCCACAGTTGCCCAAACCAAATAGAAGATCTCTAGCATTCAGGGGGTTAAAAACTACATTTAAATGAATGGAAATTTGGAAAATTTGTATTTGTCTACTATGGTGGGTTTGGTTTGCCTAGTTTTCTGGTATCCTTTTAAAATGTTGCACTGAAAAGTGTGTGATACGAAATGGCTCATTCACCAGGTTGTATTGATGCAAAGGGAAACATGAGAATCTCACCCTTCATGAAAAGCACAAGATTCTCATGTCACCGACTTAAAACTCGCTTCAACACCCCATGTGAAATAGTAGTGGTCGCAACTTTTTTTATCCTCCTCCTCCTCTCGGCAGCAGTGATTTCTGCTGCTGCTGAGGAGGATAAAAAAAGTTGCAGACACTACTATTTCACATGGCGGGATAAAGCGAGTTTTAAGTCTGCAACGTGAGAATCTTACATTTTAAACGTGAACCCAGTTTTCTTTGTATATGAGCCTTACTGACTGCATACAGATGGATCATTCAGGCCTACATTTCATTCTAACTCCCACAGACACTTTCATGCAACAGAGCATCGTTAGTGGTCCATTGTACCATGTAGTACTGCACTAGTGGAACACCTCGTACAACAGAGTTAACCCTTTGAGTGCCCAAGGGGTATGCAAAGCATTGCGAAACAAAATAGATAGAACCCACACCTAAATATTACATGGATTCATATATAAATAAGCAATATTAAAGGAGATAATAACCCCCCAGATAACTTATTGTGCCCATAAAAATCATAATGACCCCTATGAACGTTGCCATTTTGTCTTTGTTCAAAAGATATCTTCCATCAGTCCGGGATGTCATGTCCATGGAGGTGGACATGACAGTTGCCGTTGAATTGTATTTAAACCATAACCCCTTAATGACCGGTGGAGGAGGGAGCGGAGAACTTTATTTTCCAGACGGGGGTGCAATGAATCTGGGTTCATGCAGTCTGTCTGCTTAACCCATTAAGGGCCAACAGTCCAGGCAAGTTACCTTCCCTTTAAAGGATAGTAATGTCAGAAAAAAAAGTATTAACTATATGATAGATACAATTAAAAGAGAGTACTTGCACTTATTTGTACCTCTCAGACTGTTATGGTTTGAGAGATATAGGAAAATAAAGTTCTCCGCTCCCTCCCCTTTCTGCTTGACGAGCTGTAAAGCTGTCAGAAGCAGATTCTGGTTCCTGGATCAGACAGCGGCTCTTTAGCAGCGCCAATGTAACGCTATCTAAAGATAAATACTTCATCGGAATGGTCTACAATGTTTTCCTGGGTTACAAGCACACGTTGTAGACCATTCCGATGAAGTATTTATTTTTAGGTATTGCTATATCGGCGCTGCTGAAGAGCCGCCGTCTGATCCAGGAACCAGAATCTGCTACTGACAGCTTTACAGCTCATCAAGCAGAAAGGGGAGGGGCCAGAGAACTTTCTTTTCCTATATCTCTCAAACCATAACGGTCTGAGAGATACAATTAAAAGAGAATACTTGGACTTATTTGTATCTACCATATAGTTAATACTTTTTTTTCTGTCATTACTATCCTTTAAAGGGAAGGTAACTTGCCTGGACTGTTGGTCCTTAAGGGGTTAAGCAGGCAGACTGCATGAACCCAGATTCATTGCACCCCCGTCTGGATCTTAACCATCATGGAATTCTGCACGCAGCTCTGAGATACCAGAATGCATTGGTGTTTAACCCTTTGAGTGCCAGAGGGGTACACAACACATTGCTCTGCAATGTGTTGTGTACCCCTCTGGCACTCAAAGGGTTAAAAAATAAAAAAAAAGAAAAAAAAAAAGTGCCGTGGTCCTCTAGAGCTGCCCACCCCCAGACTGTGCAATCCTTAACCATTTCAGTGCCAGAGGGTACAAGAAGCATTGCTTTGCAATGCGTGTTGTACCTCTTTGCCATTCAAAGCATTAAGAGGTTAAAAGGCTACATTTTCATATGCAGTGGGTGGAGTTTGTGTCCTGTGGTCCTGCCAGCTACTGTCATGTCTGCCTCCATGTCAGGACTGATTGGAGATGTTATCTTTACACAAAGGCAAAATTCATACAGGTCATTAGGATTTTCTAATCTTTAAGTGGGGAGGGGGGTTGTTATTAGGATGTGGTACTTCCATTTTAACATCTGGGGAATCTCATAAGTTTTGAAATGTAGTTAAGTATAGCAGTATGACACAATTTTAGGGGAGCTCCCCTGGCTTCATAATTACTGTCAAATGGATCCTCTGTTTCCTTTTTCCCTAATGTGCAATCTCTCCAGGTTCCTCCTCCCCCACCCACCCAGTTATTGTAATATGCAAATACACCAGCGTTCTAAATACTAGAAGGAGGACTGCCCATTGACTGCTGTATGTATGTATCTTTATTTATATAGAGCCATACATGTACACAGCGCTTAACAAAATTTTAAATAATATAATGCAAAACTACGGAACTGGGTTCAGAGCATTAAAGGAGCAGTAAACTTTTTTTATGAAAATATATATATATATTGTAGGGATTTTCCAATTGAGGAAAATAAGGGTATTCCCACTGCGGAAAGATTTATATTTCCAGAGTTTTTACAGTTTAAACCCATGTTTTTTTACAGTAGCAGTGCCATCTAGTGGTCAAATTCTAATTAGTTTTCCTGTTAGATTCTAATGGAGAGGAAAGTCGGAAAAGTCAGTGACATACAGTTCTCCATAGAATGTGATAGAAACTGCCTGTCACTTCCTGTCAGTTAGAACTATCAGGAAGTAAACATAGTAAATTCACTTCCTGTCAGTTAGAACTATCAGGAAGTAAACACAGTAAATTCACTTCCTGTCAGTTAGAACTAACAGGAAGTAAACACAGTAAATTCACTGCCTGATTATTTAAACTGCTATAAATTTTGAATAAAACATCTGACAGTGATGGGAGTGACCTTGTTTTATTCAGCAGGAAATGATCTACAAAATATGTGTTTTCAGAAAAAAAGTTTACTGCTCCTTTAAGCTTAAGTGCCATCATTGCATTATTTGTGAGATAACAGACGGCAACGTTCCCCCCTCCCTCCCCCTTCCCTGAAGTCAGCGTTGTGCTGACTGCAGGGATATCCGGTCTGACTTTCATTATGTGACTCTGCAGCAGAGCCGCGATCACATTAGTGAAAAAGAATTATTTCACTGAAATGGTCTTCTACATGTGCTTGCAAACCAATCACAAACCAAGCACATGTAGAATACCGTTTCAGTGAAATAATTCTTTGTCACTAACGGGATCTCGGCTCAGCTGCAGAGCCGCAAGCCTGTCGTACAACAGACTTCCCCTGCAGTCAGTACAACGCTGACTTCAGGGAAGGGGGAGGGGGGGAACTTTGCCTTCGGTTATCTCTCAAACCATAAAGGTTTTGAGAGATGAACCTGGGGGCTATTACATTATTTTACAAATATGTACAATATGGAGGATAGTAATAATAAAGTATTTCTATCCCTTTAATGAGAGTGCCACAGCCTTGCACTATGACATTTCTGCTTCAGTTCCAGTTCTGGCATCTGGATGTAGGGCTCAGTTCGCCCTCTGGTGGCTACAACTCTGTGAAATAAATAGGTTAGGGAGATACAGATACTGACATACTAACAAGAACTTGTGGGGAGATGCATTTAAAGGGATAGTAATACTTAAAATGTAAAAAAAAATATGTTGTAGAGTTTATCCCCCTGAGTAAAACAAGGGTACTCCCACTGCTGAAAGGTGTTTCATTCAAAAGTTATTAATTTTCAAAGTTGAATTTTTTAGGTGCAATATCACAGTGGCCTGAAATTGTAAAGTGGCGCTGTTGCTACACCATCCTATGGAGATTTATGGTCAACTGACCAGAGCTATCCATAGGATCGTGTAGCAACAGCGCCACTGTACAATTTCAGGCCACTGTGATATTGCACCTAAAAAATTCAACTTTGAAAATTAATAACTTTTGAATGAAGCACCTTTCAGCAGTGGGAGTACCCTTGTTTTACTCAGGGGGATAAACCCTACAACATATTTTTTTTTACATTTTAAGTATTACTATCCCTTTAAGTGTGATAAAGTTGTGTAAACTTCAACAGTGTTATAAACTCTCCAGTTCCCATGTTATTCTGTGGAGCCTATGTCCTAACATCTCTCAGAACGGAACCATCTTAGCACACAAACTCCATAGGTTAGAACAGGAACTGGAGAGTTTATCACACTGGAGAAGGTATCCTCCCTTTATCACGTCTTTGTGCATAACTCCCCTGGAGCCATTCTGGCGCACACCAAGTCCACCATAGGGATTGGTTTGCTCCTTATTTTTTTTTTCCATCTTTTCTTTTTGCATAAGGTCCAGAAAGTCATAATTAGACAGTTAATGGATGATCGAGAGAAATAAGTATGAACCAAGGGAAAATGATAGTAGGAATTTGACTGTGTTAGGGGAGCTCGTCTGGCTTTGCAATTACTGTCAAATGGATCGTCTCTCCCCTCTGTTCCTGAGATGTAATCTGCCTGGGGCACTCCATACACCCCCCCGCAAAGTAATGCAGTGTGCAGACAAGCCAGTCACAGACACACAGGCCCTTGTGTATGAAAGATGGACAAACCAGCTGCACCACCAGGAACCAGTAAAATTCACCATTGATTGAAATGTAGCTTATAACCCCTTGAATGCTCAAGGTCTCCAGTGCATGAAAGAGAGGAGAGGTGTTCCTGCCATGGACTGGGCAGGGGTTCAAATCACTGCCTCCCCCGCCACCACGAGGAGTGGCTAGCAGCACGCAGGAACACTTTGCCTTTTATATACACAGGCCAGCATTTTGTGTGCTCCGGCAGTCTGTACTGCCCATGACTGCAAAAGTCTGTGTACATAGGCCAGCATTCTGTGCGTTCAGGCAGTCTGTACTGCGCCTGACTGCATCGGACAAACATACATCTTGCCTTTTATATTATAGGATATATGGTTCACAGTCTTAAATGGAACATAAATGGACCAGTGATTTGAAAAGCGATGCTTACATAGCTGAGCAAATTCATAAGTAGACTTTTTCTTTGGAGAGATGACCAGCAGTAGTTTTAAGTCCTTAAATGGTAGACCCCCCAATCTGTGTCAAAACACCTCCTTACACGTCTTGTTTATTTCTATTTAAATTGGCTTTTAGTAAAACACTCGGCTGTTTGAGTGACATTGCTCAACCCTAGACACTTAAAAGGATAGTATTACTTACATTTTACTATTCTCCCCCCCCCCCCCATCTTGTAGCCCTTAAAAAACTGAATTAAATGAGCCCAGCGGCATCTCTCAAACCTTTATGGTTTGAGAGATATCTGCTTTCAGAGTTCCCTCTCCCATGACATCAACACTCTAGCTGACAGCAGGGGAATCTGGTCCCTGAGCAAGGGGAGGCTCTGCAGCAAGCACATGAAGAAGACCATTTCAGTGAAGGATTTCTTCTTCCATAACACGATCTCGGCACTGCTGCAGAGCCTCCGACAGTCCCAGGACCTGATTCCCCTGCTTGAACGCTGATGTCAGGGGAGAAGGAACTTTGAAAGCGGATATCTCTCAAACCATAAAGGTTTAAGAGATGCTGCTGGGCTCATTTAATTCAGTTTTTTAAGGTCTACAAGATGGGGGATAAAATTTAAGTAATACTATTCCTGTAAAGAGCAATTAATAGGATAAAGGGTCCACTTCTAGTGACCAATGAAATCTCTCAATGCCAGAGGGGTGAGACGTATGTAGAACAGCAATGCATTACTCTGCTGGTAATCTGATAATAAAAAGGGGGGAGATGCCCCCCTCTCTTCCTTCCCCACATCAGCATAACAAAGAGGCAGAAGCACTTGATTACCAAGTAGCTAATTGTTGGTCATTCAGTACTTGTTAACCATTTGAGTGCCAGGTGAGTTTGCAAACCATTGCTTAGCAATGGGTTGCATACCCCTCTGGCATTTAAAGGGTTACGATATAGCTTTAGTCTCTGTTACAGAGTAGACCATCAGGTGAGGTAAAATGTATTATAAAAGCAGGGCTCAAAATTTCCACTCGCCACTAGCCAATGGCGAGTGAAAATTTAGTCCTGGCGAGTAGAAATTCAGGCCTGGTTGGTATGTTTTGCCTTGCAGTGGCGAGTAACTTTTCAGGTCTGGCTAGTAGCAAAGGACTTAAAATTATAAGCCCTGATTAAATGAATAGTAATGTTTCATAATAAAAGCAGCTCCAATTAATCTTCATAGTATTTGGGCCATGGAGAGTGTTATTTCAATACTGTCAGAGTTGTAGTTCAAGAGTAATTGAATGATAAAGTATCCCCTTTCTGCCCCTTTTAGTGATGTAACACTGCTCACCTCAGAGCAGCAACACTGTCCGGATGGATCACAGAGAGGGACAATCTTCAGTGAGCATAAGGTAAAACCTGTCAAGGGGGGCAGGTTTTCATTGTTCTCACAGTAAGAAGATTGTCCCTTGCTGTGATCTGTCCTGTCAAGGGGGGCAGGGTATTCCTTATGATCACAGTAAGAAAATTGTCCCTTGTTGTGATCTGTCTGGTCCCAGGACCAGATTCCACATCTGAGGGGAGGTGGCTTACACTAGGTAAAAGGGGCGGGAGGGGGATACTTTATCATTGAATTACTCTTGAACTACAACTCTGTCAGTATTGAAATAACACTCTCCATGGACAAATACTATGAAGATTAATTGGAGCTGCTTTTATTTTGTGAAACATTACTATCCCTTTAAGTAAGACTTTGGTGTAGCAGGAAAGCTTCGGACATATGTTGGCCAAAATATGCTAGTAACCTGTGGGAGGTATAAACCGTAATGTCTGGGTGTGTGACTTGGGGATTTGAGGAGAGTCCCTTCTTTCTTTTCTCCTTTTTTATGTGTGTGTCTTAACCCTTTGAGTGCCAGAGGGGTACGGAACGCATTGCAATGCGTTCCGTATCCCTCTGGCACTCAAAGGGTTAAAAGCATAGTAATATGGAATAAAACATATTTTTGCAGGGTTTACCCTGCTGAGTAAGACAAAGGTACTCCCACTGAAGAGAGATGTTTTATTCAAAAGTTATTACAGCTCAAACGTGCATTTTCTTTTTGTGTGCAGTATATTGGTGTTCTGGCATTGTATCTTTGCACTGCCGCAACGACAGTCTATGGCTAGCTATGATCAGTGGACCGTAACCCTCCATAGGATGTTGTAGCAACATTTCAGGCCATGAGAGGTACTGAACCCCAAAAAATGCAAGTTTAAGTTGCAATAACTTTTTCAGTAAAACTTCTCATAGTAGTGGGAGTGCCCTTGTTTTACTCGGCAGAATCAACCCTACAATATATATTTTTTTCAACATTAAGTATTACTGTGCCTTAAAGGGATAGTAATACTTAATTATTACTAATCCCTATATTAAAGTCCTATTAAAAATAAATGTATTGCCCCCAGTTTCATCTCTCAAACCTTTATGGTTTGAGAGATAATTGCTCCTAAAGTTGCCCTCTCCCTCCCCCTTCCCTGAAGTCAGTGTTCTAGCTGACTGCAGGGAAGCAAGTCGTACGACTTTCAGGCGGCTCTCCAGCAGAGCCAAGATCGTGTTAATAAAAAAGGAATCTTTCACTGAAACGGTCTTCTACGTGTGCTTGGTCTGTGCTTGGTTTGTAAGCACATGTAGAAGACTGTTTTAGTGAAAGATTTTTTTTTATTAACGCGATCTCGGCTCTGCTGCAGACCTGCCTGATGACCTAAGACCGGATTTCCCTTCAGTCCGCTACAACGCTGACTTCGGGGAAGGGGGAGGGAGAGGGCAACTTTAGGAGCGATTATCTCTCAAACCATCAAGGTTTGAGAGATGACACTGGGGGCAATACGTTTATTTTTAATATTACTTTAATATAGGGATTAGTAATAATTAAGTATTACTATCTCTTTAATGCTATGACTTTTTTAAGCTGCTTGCATACCTACCTAACAATGGACCCACCTACCAGGGGCAAACCCGGGGTTTCCAGAGAGGGGTTTCCAAAAATAAAAGCAGTATGCCATATAACACTATCTAGAATAGGTCGATATTAGTTTGCATCCATATGTTTGTTTTTGTTCTGCTTGTGCATAGTCCAAGGGTGGATGACCTGTAGGCACTTTCCAGCTGTTAAAGGGAAGTAATGTTTCACAAAAACAGCAGCGCCAATTAATATTCCTAGTATTTGGGCCATGGAGAGTGTTATTTCAGTACTGTCAGAGTTGTAGTTCAAGAGTAATTGAATGATAAAGTATTCCCCTCCCGTCCCTTTTACCTAGTGTAAGCCACCTCCCCTCAGATGTGAAATTTGGTCTATTGACTGGACAGGTCGCAGCAAGGGACAATCTTCTTACTGTGATCATAAGGAAACACTGCCCCCTTGACAGGTTTTTCCTTATGCTCACTGAAGATTGTCCCTCTCTGAGATCCATCCGGACAGTCTAGCTGGTCTGAGGTGAGTAGTGTTACATTAGTAAAAGGGGCAGCAGGGGGATACTTTATCATTCAATTACTCTTGAACTACAACTCTGACAGTACTGAAATAATATTCTCCATGGCCCAAATACTATGAAGATTAATTGGAGCTGCTTTTATTGTGAAACATTACTATCCCTTTAACCCTTTGCGTGCCAGAGGGATATGCAACACATTGCAAAGCAATGTGTTGCGTACCCCTCTGTCACTCAAAGGGTTAAACTACAATTCCCTTTATCCTTGGGCAGCCAGTGGCTGGGGGGACTATGGGGAGTGGTTGAATAGTAACAGTTTGAGAGTTGTACTTTCCCCAGTCTTGGCACAGACATTCGTACAAAAAAACACTTCTCTTATTCATGGGGAACTAAAGCTTTGTGTGTCTTTCTGATCTGGAAAGGGCAGTAAAGGGCAAAGGGCAGTTTGTGGGGGACTGGAATCTCCTTTTGGTTTATCCTTGTATAAGTTTTACATTCAGCTCACATGGATCTCGATCTTCCCCTGCAGAGTCAGTGATGGAGAGGGATCGCTACATGAGCCCCACAGAAGCCCAGGAATTCGGGATCCTGGATAAGGTCCTTGTGCACCCCCCTCAGGATGGCGAAGATGAACCAGAACTCGTCACGAAGCAGGACACACAGCTACCGCCATCAGAACCCTAGGAGCAATGCACAGCGCACACGGCTGTCACACTCAGCAAGGGGTTCTGGGAAACGAGAGAGAACCCACACTGTGCCATGGAGGGCCGTATACCCAGATACACAAGTGCACTAATTCTTGTGCAAATCAACTATTCGGGAAGAAATACAATTTTTGCAGTGATTTGAATTGAGCTAAAAGCCCTAGAGGTCCCCAATGCATTTTGAAGCAATGCGTTGGGGACCACTAGCATTCAAGGGGTTAAAAACCCCGTTTAAGTCAATATGAATTTTGGAGATTTGTTTCCTCCACTTTTGTGTTTGGTAATATGACCCTTGGTATGTTACATACATTATCCAACACGAGAGGTTAACCCTTTGAGTGCCAGAGGGGTACGGAATGCATTGCTTTGCAATGCATTCCGTACCCCTCTGGCACTCAAAGGGTTAAAGCTGCTTCATGCTTTTTGTATTGACTCCCAGAAAAAAAGCTCCAGAGAAATGCAGCTCTTGAATCAAGTGAAATGCAGAGCAATTTATTTGATGACTTTGAGTAAAAAACAAAACAAAAAAAAAACCCTCAAATAAATCAGTAGAAGTCGTTGCTGCCCCCTGCTGGCAAAGAAGATGCAAAGCAGTATTTGTTTTCTCAAAGTAAAACTTTATACATGCAGAGTTGAAAGAGAAAACTTTATTCAAAGTGTTAATTCATTTTATGAATACATACTTCTTTCGCGTCTCTAATAAAGCCCTCTTTATAAGTAAATTTTATTATTTAAAAAAAAAAAAACCTTTATACACCCTTCACCCTTTGAGTGTGAGATGGATGCACAACACCTTGTCGTAACTCGGGGGCAAGCCAGCTTTAGGGGAAAAATAAAAATTCCTGTTGATATAATGGGATTTTTTTAGCTCGAGAGATCCGCAAATCAGTGTGCTGGTACGCAACGCATTGCAAAGCACTCAAAGGGTTAAAGCATCATTTAACCCCTTAAGGACCGAGCAGTCTGGGATGGGGCGCTCTGGAGGTATGGTTTTTTTTTTTTCCTTCGGTCCTTTTTTTTTATGGAAGTCATCTGTGATCACTAAGCGGTATGCAGCCACGCTGCAATCACAAACCTACATGATGTGCCGGTCCTTAACTCCCAGACAGCTGTGATAGTCCTGACATTGGGCGTTAAGGCGTTAAATCATTGGGAACGTGTATACATCCCTTATGATGCAGATGGGTAGTCTCATGTTTACTCTGGTTTCCTTTAGAACAGACATCATGGTATGGCTGTGTATCTTGCCCCCCCCCACACACATACACTTTTAGTGCCAGAGTTCAACATGATGTGGTGTACCCTTCTCTGACACTCAGATGTTTAATATTCTGGTTCAACTGCACATCCAAGGTGTGTGGTTTGGGATGGAAATAAAGATATTTTATCACTCACACACACTCTGGCAAGTTCATGCCTTTTCTCTTGTTTAGTACAATGGGAGGGAAGTTTGTTTCATGTGCAGAATCTTTACAACCTGCAGAGAGCGAATCATCTGTTGTGAGGAGTGGTCTTTGAAGTAAAATATGTGAGCACTGTTTAGTGGGGGGTAAAATAGATTTCTCTGTCGTCCAATATAGGTTACTGGTAACCTTGGGTAGACGATCCACCCCTTTAAGTAGGCAGGAACAATTCTAGACGTGAATGCAGGGGTGGAGCCTACCTTCCCTCCCTGGCTGTAGCTAGCCAATCAGCTCCAGTAAGATTTGTTCCTTGGATGAAGATACAGGCAAGAGGAACAGTTCTGCTATAGTTTTAGCAATTTTTTTTTCTGTTAGATATGGAATACAACCATTAGGATGATTACCAGTCACTGACATTGCCCTTAGATGTGGCTAGCTCAGTATCCAGGTGCTTTGTTGGACCTTAAGCACTGGGGGGGAAATCTTGGATTGAAGTTCTTTCCTCGAGAGTTGCCCACTTAGGCTTCTTCTTGATTCATGGTAATCTGAAGACAGAAGATCTGCAGGAAAGGTGAGCAACCCTTTGAGTGCTGAGGTCCACATGTCCCACGTTGCCCCTCCGCACAGGGGTTTACCTTTGGAGTTCTTATTGCACACTCCTGCACTCATTGGGTTTATCTGTATGTCTGTTGGATGTTTTGGAGCAAGTTTCTGTGGTAGCTTAACCCTTTGGTTGCTGGTTTAGCATCTTTTGGGGGCTTGTAGGCACTTTCCCTACTGGGTTCAGTGTTTAGGGGGTCTAGTGACATGTTTCAGTAATGTTTGGTGCAAATTTACTCCTTAGTTACAACTTTGCAAAATGTGTGTTCCGCGCGCTTTTACTGCATAGACGCCATTGCTCCATTCACTTCTATGGGACTTTACAGTTTGGGATATATCTCTGCAACCACTCATCGTATCGACTTCAGAGATGGCTCATTTTAATTGTCTGCCCTTGCTCTATTATCCAGTCAATGTTTGGTGTGTGTTGGGGGGGCTCAGTAGGCTTCGAGCACTGTTGGGGTACTTTTTCGGGGAAAACTACATTTCCCACGTGTGCTTGCATCGTATGCTCGTTCCTGATTGGCTCCCGTCGTGGCAGCCATTTTGTGCTTCCCCTCATGAGTATCCTATGCAGGGCTTGGACACGCCTTCTCTCCTCTGCAGATTAACCCTTCGCCTGCCAGATAAGTGTATTTTAGTGATTTCTGGGGTGAACTGTCACGGATACTAAAGGAGGCTCAGAGTCTGTACGGTATAGTTAATGGAGTTTATTGAATACAAACAAAATAATAGGTAAGCAGGGGGTACTAGTCAGCAAGCACTATTACCAGAAATAATAGGCTGGGTCCTAGACCACCCTGCTGGAGACTAGGCCAAAGCCACTGGTAGTCTTACATACAAGGACAAGTGATACAGCAGAAACCGGAACGGCAATCTTCATCCGACGAACAGGAAACCAGGATGCTCAGGAACCGAAGAGAAGCCACTAGTAGTGATAGTAAGAGTGAGTCTCAGGTACGCACCTGCAGACAGTTAGAACCCTCCGGCTCGGAGTGCTCAACACGAGAACCCTCAGAACCACACCTGCCGCCAGGTGGGAACTCCTAGGCTATAGGACACAGGTACTGAACCCTCTGACTCACGCAGCAGTCAGATGAAGTAAGGTGAAAACTGACTCACGCCTGCAGTCAGCTATGCAAGTCTACCAGAGCCCCAGGCCTGCACTATATTGGGTGTCTGATCACCAGGGGAAAAGACGAAAGAATAGTCAGACAGAGCCACAAGTCAGCACCAGAGGGGGTAGTCAGACAAGCCGGGTCATACACAGTTCAGGTAGTCAGCCAGAGCCACAAGTCTGCACCAGACTGGATGTCCACTATTAGGGGTTAGGCAAAACAATAGTCAGACAAAGCCACAGGTCAGCACTAGAATGGATGGAAGACTAGCCAGGTCATACACGGAGCCCAAAGTAACAGAACTGCTGTGAACAACAACGCAAGGGCAACTGAGTCAGGCCTCAGTCTGCCCTTTAAACCCCTCCACAGGACGTAGGAGGAGCAGCTCAGAGGGGGGGAGGTAGGAAGTTGGTAGGAGGAGACTACAGGAAGCCAACAGAAAACAGAGAACTGCAGCATGCTTGAAGCCTTGCACCTGCAGATGATGCTGAAGTCAAGGTAAGCTGTAACATGAACTTTTAATCATACACACTGTATTTGGGTGATACCTTATTCTTTGAACGTTTTGACGCTGTGAGAATGTTTACTTTGTTGGAGCTTGGGGCTAGGCCCAAGACTAAGGACTCTGGATTCTGTGTCCCCCACTGCACATTGCTCCTCATGTCAGTCAGGGTTATCCAAAGAATTCTCAGGTCATTTAGGCCCAGCATGTTCTGCTGTCCTTGAGTCTCCCCCAGGGACCTCCAGCCATGCATTAGAGCCAGTTTGTGTGCAAGAGTTCTAGGCTGCTACTAGAGACCTCTGGTCTACATTACAACTCTTTCCATCCCAGTTACAGGGGGTCTTCGACTCCTGGCAGACCCCTACTTCTCTCAGATCTTCCCTAGCGAAACCGAAGGGAGTACCTGATATATCAGATTCCTCTGAGGAGGAACTTTTGGTGGATTTTGACTATGCGGAATGTTCCGTAGTAGTCTCCCCTCCACTTTTTGGGGACCACTTTGAGGGTGATCTCTCGGCTGAGGGCCTGATCAGGGCAGTTTTAAATACCCTAAACATTCCCTTGGTGAAAGAGGTTTCTTCAGACCCCTCTGATGTGTTTCAGGAGCCTAAGAGGCCCCATACATGTTCACCAGACAGAAAACCTTCTGTCTCTAAGAAATTTGCCAAGCTTTACCCCTTTTCTGAGGCGTCGTTAGCTCAGTGGGTTCATCCCACTAAGGTGGATGCCCCTGTTTCTAGGCTAAGTCCACTGCTTTGCCAGTTGCTGATTTTTCCACTCTTAAAGACTGGACTGACAAGAAACTTGAGGCCTCCCTCAAGTCCATTTTTGCTACCGCTGGTACTTTCCTACACCCAGCGTTTGCTGCAACCTGGGTGAATAGGGCCATTGCGGTTTGGACTGAACAGCTCACACTTGCTGTTCGTCAGGGAGCTCCTAGTCCTGTTATGTTGTGGCTACTTGCCAACATTTCTGAAGCCCAGCACTATGTATCTGCTGCTTTGTTTGATGCCATCCGTTTGGTGGCAAGGGTTTCCACCACGTCTGTGGTTGCCAGACGAGCTCTTTAGATCAAGATCTGGAAGCCCAAGGCTTCCAAACCTCATTCAGCATGACCACCAAACCCAGGTCCCCACTCTGCTGTTGGTGGCCATTTGTGCCGCTACCACTGCATATGGGAGGACTCTGGTGGACCCATGGTTTCTGAGGTGGTTGTGGAAGGGTACAGGATTCCTTTCACCACTATTCCATTTTTTCCCTTCTCAAACGCCTCAGGGCGTAGAGAAACGCCGTCTTTTCAATGGCGCCATCCAGGCCCTTCTGTGCAAGGAGGTTCTGGAACAGGTTCCTGTCCAGGGCAGGGGTTTTGGTTTTTACTCGAACCTGTTTGTGATTTCCAAGAAGGTCGGCGGCTGTCATCCAATTTTGGACCTGAAGGATCACAATCCAGGAGTCCCTAACGACGGTGATTGCTGCCATGTCTCCTGGTGAGTTCCTTGCTTCTCTGGATCTTTAAGACGTGTATCTGCACATCTCCATTCATGGATCTTTAAGACGTGTATCTGCACATCTCCATTCATCCAGAGAGCCGGCATTACCTCAGATTTGCATGTGACCAAGGGCATTTTCCGTTTTCTGCTCTTATCTTTGGTCTGACTTCTGCTCCTCAAGTCTTCAGTCGTGTCTGTCCTCCATCGGAACGGCATCAGAGTCACTCCATATATGGACGACCTGCTTCTGAAAACCCCTTCTCCGGAACTTCATCAGCAGGTTCAGGACTGCATTTATGCACTCGCCCATCACTGGTGGAGCCTCCACTTGGACAAGTCGGATCTTGTCCCATCCCAGCGACTGGTCTTCCTGGGCCTTCTCTTCGACACTCAGCAGAGTATGGTGTTTCTCAGAGACGAGGTGGCTCACCAGATCGCCCACAGGGTTTCCACTGTTCTGGCTCACGATCCAGTTCCATCCAAGAAGTTGTCATCTCTAGTGGGGAAGTTCATTTCCACCATAGAAGCGGTCCCGTTTTTGCCATGGCTCACACCAGGGAACTCGAGGTTTGTGATCCAGGTGTGCAGGGGTCAGCTGGACCTCCTGAAGATATCAGTGTCCCTCCCTCTTCATGTGGAACTGAGTCTCTCGTGGCGGCTCAACCTTTCCAATCTGCTGAAGGGCAAGTCCTTCCTGGTATCCTTCTGGACCACGGTGATGACGGATACCAGCCTATCCGGCTGGGGAGCGGTTTTGGGTCACCTGAATGCTCAGGGTCGGTGGTCTCCGGAGGAATCTCTCCTTCCCATCAACGTGTTGGAGCTTCAGGCGATATTTCATGTCCTTCGCCATTGGACACGACAGCTGGAGGACTGCCCAGTCTGGGTCCAGTCCGACAATGCCACGGCAGTGGCTTATATCAACAAGAAAGGCAGAACAAGAAGTCTTTCAGCTTGGTTAGAGGTCAAGGCTATTTTGTCCTGGGCAGAAGAGCATGTCCCTGCCATATCCGCAGTTCACATTCCCGGCATAGACAATGTCCTGGCAGGCTTCCTCAGTTCACAGAGGAGAGTGGGAACTGCATCCAGAGGTGTTTGACCTCATTGTTCAGAGGTGGGGTCTTCTATGCATTGACCTGATGATGACAAGACACAACCAGAAGACTCAGTTCTGCTCGCTCTGGAGGGATCCTCTAGCTCTAGCAGTGGATGCCATGTCCATTTCTTGGTTCTTTCCTCTGGCTTACATCTTTCCTCCCATTCCCATGTTGCTCAGGGTGATAAGGAAACTGAGACTGGAGCGCTGTCCGGTCATTCTGATTGCTCTGTACTGGCCTTGGCAGGCTTGCTTTCTGGAGCTTCTGGATCTATCCGTGGCGGTGCCGTTCTGGCTCCCTTGCCGTCCAGATCTTCATTTACAGGGTTACCTGTGGAAGGAGTATGTCCATCGTTTAGCTTTGACGGCTTGGAAATTGAATCCTTAATACAGAAGAAGAATGTTTTTTCTCCTGGTGTGGTGACTACTATGCTTAGCGCACACAAACCTGTTTCCTCTAAAGCCTACCATAGAGTCTGGTCGACTTTTCTCTCTTGGTGTGCTGATAGGGACCTATCTTAGGATTTTCATCTTCCTATGGTCCTGGCCTTCCTGCAGGACGGCGTGGATAAGGGCCTCAGTTTGAGTTCCCTTAAGGTTTAGACATCTGCACTCTCCGTTTTCTTTCAGAGACGCGTTGCTATTCTTCCTCATGTCAAGGTTTTCTTCCAGGGCATTGCGCATGCTTTTCTGTTTTTAAGACTCCCGCTCCTCAGTGGGATCTTAATCTAGTTTTGGGCGTTCTTCAGAACCCTCCCTTTGAGTACTTGGCTACTATTCCTCTATGCCTGCTGACGTGGAAAATGGCTTTTCTCCTGGAGATCGTATCCATTCACAGTGTTGCGGAGTTGCATGCTGTCTTGTGGACCACCCTTTTTGGTGTTTTACAAGGACAATGTGGTACTTCACAGTTGTTTCTCCTGAAGGTAGTTTCTGAGTTCCACATTAATCAGGAGATTGTGGTGCCTTCTTTCTGCCCTGACCCTACCTCCAACAAGGAGAGGGATCTGCTCTTGTTAGATGTGGTGTTTTGTCTCAAGTTTTATGTGCATCCATTCAACAGTGTGATGTGCTGTTAGTCATTCCTGAGGGTCCCAGGACAGGGAGACCTGCATCCAAAGTGACCATTGCGTCTTGGATTAAGTCCATTATTCATAGGGCTTACAAACTAAGGAAGAAGCCTGTTCCCTTTTGGGTCACCGCTCATTCTACCAGATCTATTGGGGATTCTTGGGCTTACAAGCATCAGGCCTCCGCTGATCAGTTGTGCAAGGCTGCCACTTGGTCGTCTGTGCACACCTTTTTGAAACACTATTGTGCTGATGCCAGCTTTGGCAGGAAGATCCTGGAGGCAGTCTTGCCTCTGTGGGATCTTCAGTGGCTCTTCAGTGCTTTCTCACTTTTGAGACCTGTTGGCTCTAGTTCAGTGTGCTGTGTAACAGTTCCTGAGGTGTTACCCCTGTTCAGTGTCCGTTGACACTGCATTTGTTATTGCTGGGCTACTTAATGATCTGATGGTTCATATATGCTCTGGTGACTTTGGGGGCCCTGTGCCTGGTCCTTGCCGCCTCTGGGAAACTGAATGGTTGGACATCCCAGAGTTACTAGTAACCTGTATTGGACGACAGAGAAAAGAGGATTTCAGTCTTACCTGTTAAATCCTTTTCTCTTAGTCCATACAGGTTACTGGTCTCCCAACCTGGCAAGGGACCATGCTTGGTTCTCCTGTGGCAGAACGTGTGTGGGTGGCGGGGGGTCCTTCAGGTTCATGCTCACAGGAGTCTTCTTTCCCTTCTTACTATCTAGTCAATAGTGTCTCAACTCTTACTGGAGCAGATTGGCTAGCTGCAGCCAAGGAGGGAAGGTAGGCTCCACCCCTGAATTCACTTCTAGAATTGTTCCTGCCTACTTAAAGGGGCAGATCGCCTACCCAAAGTTACCAGTAACCTATATGGACTAGGATTTAACAGGTAAGTCTAAAATCCTCTTTTAAACATAGGCACCAGAGGAGTGTGTAATGCTGTGACCTCCTTTTTTGTATTCAGTGTTTTAAGTTGGCAAAAAAAAGCGCTCCATCTTTAACCCTTTGAATGCCAAAGTGGTATGCAAAGCATAGCAGTGTAATGGGTTGCATACTGCTCTAGCACTCAAAGGGTTAATAGTTAATCATTGCTAGTCCCACCTCTGGTTGTATCAGAAATATAGATTGCCCCTGGCTGTCATCTGGGATAAGAGTAGACTGGGTGAGTAAAACTGGGACTCCCCTCACTAAGGGAGCTAGGGCAGGTTTAACCTCAGCTGTGTCTGGATTTCTCTTGCCATTTAATGAAGCTACCCCGGCTCCAGCTTTCTTCAGTTGTATTGCATAGTTGCTTAACCCTTTGAGTGTAATGTGTTGTGTACTCCTCTGGCAGTCAAAGGGTTCAGAAGCATACATCTGGCTGGATCATGCCATGGTAGCTTTCCAGGGCCATTTTAATACCTCATGCCTGGCATACCTAGGAACTTCTTCTAGAGTCCCTGGAGGGGGCTCATGTGGTGTGCTATAAATGATGCCAATTGCATCACAAAGGAGTGGGACTAAAGGGAATGTGCCATGAAGCGAGTGGAAAGGGGTGCGAAGGAGGAGAAATTGGCAGAAGATTCTGGAGAATCTGCCTCTGTCCCCTGGGAACACGGTAATTCACTACAAAAACCTGTAGTATCTAGGACAAATACAGATATTTCCCAGGTATAACTCCTGGGTGTATTCAGCATACACCAGGGGGCTCAGGAAAGACCTCCTGCTTTTTGATAGGGCCTGAGGCAGCCAGAGTAAAGTCAGTGACCTCAGGGCCCGATTTACATCTCAGGAGCCTGTAAGCACAGAAATCTGAAGTGCCCTGCCGCCCCCCCCCCCCGAAACAGTGCAAAAAGTTACTCGCACATATGGCATTTTACAGCCCCGTGTTCCTTCCATCCGATAGTCAAGTCCTTGCAAACTAATGTCCAATCAGCACTGAATTCCCTTTGCCCCTGCCAACTTCATTGGTCCCTTTCCCATGCTACACTCCTGTGCCCATTATCTGGATGTCCAGTGGTGTCCAAGCAACTGAGGTCTGTGAATGACCATCCCCAGCCTCTTGGTGCGATCTGTGCCTCAACCCCTTGTTAGCAGCCTCCTATCTACCAGGCTGCTGTTCCAGCCTCTGATCTGTTGTGTGTAGTGAGCAACCCTGGCCATGCCTCTCTGGTCAGTACGTGCAGGGCCCAGCACCAGTGTCCTGTGCTGGGGCTTTTAGTGGCTTCCTCTGATATTTGGTGAGCTCCAGCACCAGTGTAGGGCGGACAGATAAAGGAGTCTATGTGCACTGAGGCTGTTAGCTATATTATATTAAACTACAAGGTAAAATCCAGGGCAGGATTCAGGAACTTCGGTTGACCCCAACTTTAACTTCACACACATAGAAAGAGACAACGCACTCATTTCAGCTCAGTCATCCCCTACTACACATGCCCCTCCCGGTATCCTTTTAAACAGTCGCACACAAAATAGCGTGGGACTAATGGGCGCATTAAGCATTTCGCTGTCTAAAACTTTGCTCTATATATCTGCTGCTTGTACCAATAACAACCTCGCAATGATTGCTGCTCCGGGCTCTCGTTTAACCCTAATGGCATTAATAATGATAATATTTGCCTTACCTGCAATATCTGCATTAAACCTTGCTATACGATACAATAAATTGTGCTCCTTTCACGATCAGATTTGCCTGCTGAGCGCCGCTCCGGACTCTCTCCCCTCTTCAGGCATTAAAATGAACAGCAAGGGGCAATACCTGAAGAGGGGAGAGAGTCCGGAGCGGAGCTCAGCAGGCAAATCTGATCGTGAAAGGAGCACAATTTATTGTATAGTATAGTGAGGTTTAATGCCATTAGGGTTAAATGAGAGCCCGGAGCAGCGATCATCGCGAGGTTGTAAATGGTACAAGTAGCAGATATATTGAGCGACGTTTTAGACAGCGAAATGCTTAATGCACCCATTAGTTACACATTATGCAGTGTCTGGGAAGAGGTGGGGCAGTTATGGCAAGTGGAGTAATGCTCCTCCGTGACTGACTCCAGCTCTTCCAGTTCTGACTTAGTGACATCTGGCAGCAGCATGCAGGTGCAGCTAGAATTCACCACCACCACCGCCCACCCCGGTGTTCGCCTCATGCATTCAAATGGGATTCGCCAGCTTGAAGCTAGCGGATCACCTTTGCAGATCTGGCCATCTCTTACTGAAGAATAGGCAATGGCCAGATTCAATCCTAAAGTTGCTGAATGGACAAATGTTTAATACGCAGAGAAATCCTGATTTTTTTATTTTTGTGTATGTGTATGTGTGTGTGTATATGTGTATGTGTATGTGTATGTGTGTTAATCCATTTGCACCTTGATGAATCCAGGCCTAAGTGGTGGTGGCTTCTCCAGTTTATCATTTCTCCAATTTCTGTGCTATTCTATAGAGCCTATGCACCAAGATCTCCAAAGCTGAAGACATCTTATTCCATGGATCCTATGCACTAACATAGGAATCAGAGAAGTGATAAAGTGGAGATGACTTATCCAGTTTATCACCGCTTACTGAATCTCCCCATAAACTGCTCCGGTTCCATTTACAATAGTTGTGTTCAAGTTCGCTCCTCAAGGGCTACCATCAGGTTAGGATTTAATGAGTCCTCTTTATAAGCACATTCGTTAAAATGAATGAGCCTTTGATCTACACACATCGAGGAGGCTCTTCAGTAGAGCCAAAATTGCATTATGTAAAAAATGAATGACTTCATTGGAATGGTCTACAAAGTGTGCTTGCAAACCAGGCACACTTTGTAGACCTTTTCAGTGAAGTCATTCTTTCTAAATGAAATTTCAGCTCTGCTGCAGAGCCGCCGGCTGGTCCCCGGACCAGGATCTCCTGCTGTCAGCGCAGTGCTGATTTCAGGAGAAGGGGAGGGAGGAACTTTACATACAAATATCTCTCAAACCGTAAAGGCTTGAGAAATGGGATTTGTACCACATCATTTTTAACCTCTACAAAAGAATATTTTTTTTATGGGACATTAGTGTCCCTTCAAGTTCAACCTTTGCCATGTCACCCATGTTGATCCAGTGAAAGGCAAACAAGACACCTCACTGGAACCATTTCCAATGAAGCCCCAAATAGGTTAAAGAAAATAAAAAAAAATCCTTCCTGACTCAAAAAAGGCAGTCTGATATTTTCCTGGATCCATCCTTCATAAAACCATAATGACTCTTACAAATTATATTGTTGGTAATCACATAAACCTGAATGAGATCTATTACTATCTATCCCTTCTAATATTTTTCCCCACTGTGTAAGACAAACAGGTCTATAGTTTCCAGGTTCAGATCTTGCCATCTTTATAAACAATGATATCAAATCTGCTTTCCGCCACTCACAGAGCACTATGACTGATAGTGAATAAGTATGATGGCCATTGCCATTACTGAACTAATCTCCCTAGGAACCATGGGGTGTATGCCCCCATGTCAGGGTGCTTTATTCACCTTGACCTTTTCAAGTCTCATTTGGATTTTTTTTTTTTTTTTAAATAAACTCTAAGTCATGTACATGGTGGAGGAAATACTGTGTTTCTCTGTGTGTATATGCAGAAGAAAATAATTTAAGATGTCAGCCATTTCCTTTCCAGACTAATTACTTCACCAGTCTTAGTTTTAAGTAATCAAATATTAACCTTTATCTTTTTGCTATATCTAACAGTGACACTGCAAGGAAGTATCTGGAGCTGCTTGGTCCCTAAAGTTTCTATGCAATATTAGTTGACCTTTATTTTGGCTACACGTTTTACTCGAAGCAGTGAAATGGAGTAAAGTTTTGGGACTCCAGGCCTCTATGTCAGTCAGTGCCTTCAAACCCTGCAAGATTAATATAAAAATAAGTTGTGAGGGGTGTTTCCACATGGTATATGAGAATACCAATGAGCAGTGGAACCAGGGGGGGGGGGGGGTCGGGTCCAGACAGTCGTGGATCCCCCACATCCTATCAGTTGATAGTGGAACCATTCTGGAGGCGGGCAGGCAGTATGTGGGGATGCTCGAGGGACAGTGGAATCAGGCTGGAGTGTGTGTATGTGTTGATCTATGGCTACCATTCATTGGTGGGGGAAGCAAGCACATGGGGTGTGGAGTTAAGTGTGAAGAACTTAGACCTGTATTTTATGCATTTGAGCGAATACTTAGCAGTGGCTTTAACCCCTTAACGACCGGGGAATCCGGAACCGGAAGTCACTAGACGACCACGGAGCAATTTTTTTTTATTGCTCCGTTGGGTTCCGGACTCCCCGAACGGCGTGCAGCCGCAGGGGGAGCCCGGAACTCGATGACGGTCATAGTACGTCATCGGTCGTTAAGTCAAATCGACCCTTGACGTACTATGACCGTCAAGGGTCGTTAAGGGGTTAATGAAAGCCTTTTGCCATTGAGTTTTAGAACACGTCCCATTATTCCTAAAGATGGACTTTCCCTGCACTCCAGTATAGGTTTTTAAAGGGATAGTAATGGATGAAAAATACATTACAGATTATTCCTCGTAGGTTTTTGGCCATGTACTGCTGTATTTTAATATTCGCCAACGTGTAGTTCAACAGAAATTCAAGTTATAAAGTATCCCCCTCTCACCCCATTTATCTCTTCTCTGCCACCTCCCTACAGATATGGAATCCAGTCAAACTTGACTGGTCAGCACATAGCGAGGGACAGTCTTCTCACTGTGACCATAAGGAAGACCCTACCCTCCTTGATGAAGGATTTTCCTTAAAGGAGCAGTAAACTTTTATGAAAAAAAAAATAAATAAATAAACAAATTTATATTATATATATATATATATATATATATATATATATATATATATATATATTTTGTAGGGATTTTCCTATTAAGTAAAATAAGGATACTCCCACTGCTGAGAGATTTATATTTCCAGAGTTATTACAGTTTAAACCTATTTTTTATTTTTTTTACATTAGCAGTGCCCTCTAGCGGTCACATTCTAATTCGAATTCCTGTTAGATTCTAATGGAGAGGAAAGTCAGTGACATACAGTTCTCCATAGAATCTGCCTGTCACTTCCTGTCAGAGAACTATCAGGAAGTAAACACAGTAAATTCACTTCCTGATTATTTAAACTGCTATAAATTTTGAATAAAACATCTGACAGCAGTGGGAGTGACCTTGTTTTATTCCGCAGGAAATGCTCTGTAAAATGTGTTCATAATGGGGAAAAAAAAAAAAAAAAAAAGTTTACTGCTCCTTTAATCTCAGAGAAGATTGTCCCTTGCTGTGAGCTGTATGGACGGTCTTGGAGAGCAAGTTACACATAGGTAGAGGGGGGCAGGAGTGGGATTCTTTAGAATTGAATTACTGTTGAACTACACGGCAGAGGATATTGAAATACAGCGGTACGTGGCCAAAACAAAGGAGGAGTCATCGGAGATGCTTTTATTTTTATCCATCATTAGCTCTTTAAACAAATCTTTACAGTAACATAGCCAATAAAGAAATGGTCAGCTGAAGGTATATCATTTATTATATTTAAGTTATTTATACAATCCAATACATATTTTTCTATTTATAGTTCATGGACAGCAAATTTACTACAGAAAAACAGAATAAAAACATAAGGCATAAATATCCCTTGAAAATAGACATGTTATTTTGAACAGCGTTTACCAGTTTTATTCAGAACGGTCTATACATAATTTTTGAACTACTACTCCCATCAACAGCCAGCTGAGGATGATGGGAACCATAGCACGACAGCAGTATGGGGAGGTATGAACAAAAATGTAAATAATTTAAGGGTGTGGTAAAGTTATGAAAGAGTATGTGTGGTTTAAGGCTTTCCTGCTCAATAAGACAAGGGTACACTTCTGGTACAGGGTAATGCTTCACTCAGAACTTATACCAGCTCAAACTATTTTTAAATCAAAATATTAGAGAACTCACCATGTGTTGTCTAGACAGCATTTTTTGCTAGTCAATATGGGAGAGCTTGAGCCTTAGACTAAATCTGTCCATAGAAAGTTATAAACAGCTCGAGCTTGAATACTTTTTGAAGGAAGCATCACCCAGTTATGAGGAGTAACCTCGTTTTACTCATCATAAGCCCTACAGTATATTACATAAAAATTTCATTTTGAAACATTTCTCCTGTAAAGTCACCAGATTCTCCATTTTGTCTGAATAGTTTTGTTTTTTCTTAATGGTTTCCAGCAGGCAACAGGGAATCATCTATTAGTTCCTTGGATCGTAGAAAGGCCTCCAAAGCATTGCAGTGTATCAGAGAGACTTCTCTAGGATCCAAGTGGTTAAACGGAGGAAAAATAGCTTTTTCATACACGGAATAAAAGTGACTAAAGTGATTAAAAAAAAAAAATAAAGTGCTTTAGCAGTGATTAAATGTAAAAGTAAAAACGTGGAAAACTTCACTCACTAGGTTTTTCATCCGATTGTCAATTAATCCCACTGTGCTTTAAGTGCAAAGAAATTTATTAATTAATGAGTTTATTTCCAGTAATAGAGAGCGCAGGCAAAAGCGATAGAGGTGGAATAAATAAAGAGTACCCTTGAAGGCTAGAGGCGTGTACGATACATTGCTTCGCAACACATTTAAGTCCTCTCTTGCATCCCAGGCGGTTAATTTAAAAAAAAAAAAAAAAAAAAAAAAAATGGTGGACCAATATAAAAGTGGTTATTCCATTAGGTGGCACTACCAAACATCATTGTTTAAACATCCTGGTATTAGAGGGCATTATTTAAAAGGAGCCTTCAAGTAACTCGTTCAGGAGGTCAGCACAGAAGTGGGAAGGGGGGTTTGATGAAGTCCAAGGCCCTCCTTCTTGGGCAGAGGAGCAGGAGCAGCCAAGGCGGCGGGGAGATTGTCTGGGTCGAGAGGTATATAAAGATTCCCTGCTGTGATTGGATTCTTTCCATCGGCTTCTACAGTTGACCTGAGGATGAAGACTCTCCCTCGATTTACTCCTACGGCTGTCTTTAGGATGAAGGCCCTCCCTTGATTGACGCCTGTAGCGGTCTCCAAGATGGAGAGCCTCCCTTGACATGCTCCTGCAACTGTCCTTCATGCTATGGTTTGACCTCAACCAGCTCCTGTTACCTGCATCAGGATGAAGGTCCTCATTTGCTTGGATCATGTCAGCAGCTCCAGGATAAAGGTCTTCTCTCAGCTGGTTCAAGTCGCTTTCTCTGGGATGAAACTCCTCATTCAACCTGGTTACATTGTTCCCTCTAGTATGCAAAGACCCCATCTCTTCACGGGGCCACACTGTGATACTCTCACCTTGGTCGGTCACATAGTGACGTGATTCTCCAGCACCTTCAGTGAAACAGAGTGTGTCTCTTCTGAGGCTGGGGTTCCGATCTTCACAGAACAGGAGAGAATCTCGTTCAAAACATTCAGAGCCATTTCTGGGGGATAACCGCTCCTCACTGGAAGGAGACTCCCTTTCTCCTATGATCTCTTTCGTGCGGTCGTTTTCATGTAAGGAATCTGTATCATAACTGGCTCCATCTCTCTCCTGAGAGCACCCAGAAGACCTTAAACTTTTCTTGACGCTCTCCTGATAAGCCATAGGCTCTGTCCCCTCACAGGTTCTCCCTCTAGTGCAAGAGGAATAAATCACAGGTGTCCTCACCACACTGTCACATCTCCGTCCACAAGAGGCACTGTGGAGTAGAAAGGTTTAGGTCAGCACTTGGCTTTCCAGCTGTTGAAGGCTACAACTCATCATCCCCGAACAGCCATTATAGTTGTACTTCCCAACAGCCAAAAGTTGCATGCCACTAATTTTGGTAATTCATAAATGTTTTATTTAAAAACCAGACACACTCAGTCCTATTAGTTTTCAACATATTGCATGCTAGAATCCCTGGCACCCCAGGCTTAAAGGGATAGTAACACTTCTAATAAAGTGCAGCTCAGAATTTTCTTTATTCTATTTTTTTTAGCACGTAGTGCTATATTTCTATACTAACAGGCTTTTAGTTCAAGTGCAATTGAATCTGAAAGGATCCCTCTCCTGCCCCTTCTGGCCGCCTCCCATCAGTTGTGGAATCCGGTCATGGGACCAGACAGTGCACAGTGAGGGACAATCTTCATCCACTGGAATTTAAGGAAAAGCCTGTTCCCCTTGATGAAGGAGGGAAGGATTTTCCTTATGCTCAGTGAAGATTGTCCTTCGCAATGTTCCATCCAGACCAGCATTAGAGGTAGAGTGACACAGGGGAAAGGGGCAGGAGGGGGATCCTTTCGGATCCAATTGCACTTGAACTACAAGCCTGTTAGTAGTGAGATAGTATTGCATGCTAAAAATAGAATAAAGAAGAGACTCAGCTGCACTTTATTAGAAGTATTACTCTTTAACCCCTTAAGTACCAGCGGTCCAGGGAAGTTACCTTCCCTTAAGGACCGCTTTGATCTTTGCCGACGTGCCGGTACACGTGACCTGTTAGGCCTCCAAGCGGCGCGCCGGTACGCGTAAGAGAGATCGCTCCAGTCTTGGAGCGATCAATTTTAGGCCCCATTTTTACTTACAGCGCTCCCGGTAGAGCGCTGTAAGTAAAAAGTACGTGACGTGCTATGACCGTCACTGGTCCTTAAGGGTATAAGGACCGTGACGGTCATACCACGTCACGTAGTCCTTAAGGGGTTAAATTAGGAATATCTAGTCCTCACGAGGACTATTTTACCCCTCCCCGTAACGTGGCTGTGCTATACCTGTCCGTGGAGCAAAGACGGAGCTTCCTGTACAGTTCTGTGGTGCAAGGAGTTTTCATGCCCCGAGGCACGGACATTGGGGTAGGCCTGGGGCGGAGATACGGGGTCATGCTCATTCTGAGGGGCAAGGCAGAGTGAGGAAGAACTTCTGGCTCTGGAGCTGAAATAGTTTGTAATCAAAAGCAATAGATTTATATTAAAATCGAGAAAAAAGTAAAATGACACATTGAGGAAAAGGATAACAAAAGTAGTTTTCTAGGGACCAATAAGAGCAGTTTTAGGATGGAGGTATGCGAAGGAAACTTCTTACAGTTAAGTCTCTGGTATAATACACACCTGTGTACAATACGCAGGTGTAAATTTAACCCAAGATTTTAGGGGAAAAATTACCCACGTATAAATATGAACCCTTGTTTTCCCTCTCTCTACTCACAAAAATAATTTTCTGCTTCCATCCCTCCCTCCACCCACTTAAATATGCTGCCACCTTCCCCTCCCTCTACTCATCCCCACCGGAGGCATCTGGGACATCTGTACAGCAAGCGGCATTCTCTCATTTACAGCCCACTTCCCGTATCCCCCTGTGAGGGCCTGCGTTAATTCAGAATAATAGTAGTGCGAGTGTGCAGAGGCCTATCCATTGTATCTACAGTAATGCCTTGCTAGGACCTTCAGGTCCTCAAAGGGCACTACTATTATCTTGAATTAACGCAGGTCCTCACAGGGGGATGTGGGAAGCGGACTGCAAATTCAAGCATGCCGCCCTCTATGCAGATATCCCAGATGAGGGGGTGAGTAGAGGCAGGGAAGATGGAGGCCTACTGAGGTGGGTGGAGCAAAGGGAGAAATTTTTCTTACCGATTATATTTCCTTTTCCTCCGTGTCCCCTTCACAGCAATATAATCAATGGGTAATGTCTCCTCCCCATCAGCTGATGTAGGACCAATCAAAAAACTACTTAAAAAGGGATAGTAATGTTTCATAATAAAAACAGCTCTAATCAATCATCATAGTATTTGGACTTTGGAGAATGTTATTTCAATTCTGTCAGAGTTGTAGTTCAAGAGTAATTCAATGACAAAGTATCCCGCTCCCACCCCTTTTACTGATGTAACACTGTTCAGCCAGAGCAGCAGGGAGTGTCCAGGTAGACTGCAGAGAGGGACAATCTTCAATTAAGATAAGGGGAAAAACCCGAAAAACATGTAAAGGGGTCAGGGCTTTCATTGTTCTCATAGGAAGAAGATTGTCCACTGCTGTTATCTGTCTGGTCTATGGACTGGATTCCACATCTGAGAAGAGATGGCTTACACTAGGTAAAAGGGGCGGGAGGGGAAACTTTGCTTGTGAATATCTTTCAAACCATAAAGGTTTGAGAGATAAGACTTATATCGTTCGTTTTTTTTTTTTTTTTTTTTTTTTTTTTTTAATGCCTACAAAATAAAATAAAGTTAAAACGAAGTATTACTATCCCTTTAAGGATGCCCAACCTCCCTTTCATCAGAGCTAAAAAATATAACACAAATACGTTAGCAAGGGCAGGGCGTGCCAAGAAGGGGACGAAAAGGAAAAGTCTGTAAGAAAAATTTCTCCCTTTCTGTGTCCCATTCACGCCAATATAGAAATCAATGGGATATACCAAAGCCCCAAAAACAAGGAGGGGGGGTGGGGGGTGGAAATCTATCAGTAAGTATATATCCCAAAGATCAAACACTAGTATCCACGATACAGCTGCCCTACTGTGTCCAGGCAATTCCTCATATTTAATAAGGAACATATATAACTAGAATACATCCAAGAATATATAGGAAAGATCTCACCATTCTTAGACAAAGGCGCTTTCAGGACCCTCCTGCCAAATTTAGCTGCCATTGATGGCTGAATGTCTAGATTATCGTATTTAATGAAGGTGGATATAGAGGACCAAGTAGCAGCTTTACAAAGGTCTTCTATAGTTGCAGAATTCTTTGCCGCCCAGGATGTTGCCACTGCTCTCGTGAAATGTGCCTTTATAATTTTTGGAGGGTCTCTACCTGCTTCCAAATAGGCTTCCTTGATGCAGTCTGTTATCTAGCGAGCAACATATGCTTTTGATGCCTAGGAACCTTTGAATTTGCCTTAAAAATGTACGAATAGTGCTTCTGATTTTCTAAAGGATGTACGTTTTAAGTATTCTTGAACACACCTCAAGGAGATCCAGTTTATGAAGGTGTTCCTCCTCGTTATTCTTTGGATTGGGGGGGGGGGGGGAAACCAAGAAGGATTATCTCCCAGTTGAGGTGAAACGACTTTTGATCTAAAGTCCTTCTTTGTTCTAAGCACCATTTTATCTTGATGGAATATCAAGTATGGTTCCTTTGATGAGAGGGCTTGTAACTCACTCTTCTGGCCGAAGTAATAGCCATCAAGGCGGCCGTTTTTAGCGTCAGGAACTTTGTTGGAATTTCCTGTAGAGGCTCAAAGTTAGGAGAATATGCTAGTTTATTAAGAACCAAGGAAAGATCCCATGGAGGCACGAGGTCATTGATTCTAGGTCTAATCTTCTCCACTGCTCTTTGATATCTTGACTAATTCATCTTCTGCGACTGGTTTTGCCAGACAAGCTGAAATGGCCGACACCTGAACCCTTAAGGATGAAGGCCTCAGTCCTTTTTCATAACCTTCTTGCAGGAAACTTAAAGTTTGCACAGATGAAATGGTGAGTCTGTCAATCTTCCTATCAGAACACCATTTTGAGAATATTTTCTACACTCTGTTGTAAACAGTAGAGGTGGAATGTTTTCTTGCAGATAGGATGGTGTTAATCACATAATCTGTTAAACCTTTGGGTCTCTGGGATTTCCTTTCATGTTCCAGGCTGTTAATTCCAGATTGTTGTGCCATACAGGACCCTGGATCAACAGATCTGGTCTGAGAGGTAGAGGCCAAGGTCTGTGTGTGGACATGTTTACTAGTTCCAGGTACCAAATCCTCCTGGGCCAGTCTGGGGATATGAGAATAGTTTTTCTTGCCGGATCTTCTTTAATACTTTCGGAATCATGGTTATTTGGGGAATATGTATGCCAGCTTGAAGTTCCATTTTTGTGTCATGGCATCTGCTGCCAGTGTCTGGTGAGGTCTTGTTCTTGAGAAAAACCTCTGGCACTTTGCATTTTCTGCTGATGCCATCAGATCTACATCTGGTTGAATATTTCCTTGTTTAGTTCCCACTCTCCTGGATCCAGACTTGTTCAACTCAGATAATCTGCTTGAAAATTCTGACTCCCCGGAATGTGAATTGCAGATAATGACCAAGTTCTTTTCTGCCCACAGAAGGATTTTGCTTGCCTCCACATTTAGCAATTGACTTTGTGCCCCCTTGATTCTTTATATAAAAGACCGTTGTCATACTGTCTATTTGACCATACTTGTCCTTGATGAATGTCTTGAACTTCTTTAGGCAGCTCTTTGTTCCAGGATGTTTATGTGGAATACCGGTTCCTTCCTGGACCACAGGCCCTGGACTGATCTGTTGTTTAAGTGTCCTCTCCATACCTTGAGACTCGCATCAGTAATAATTTTTTGCCATTCTTGTTTTTTTACAGTTGATCCTTTGGCAAGATTTCTGGGAATCATCCACCAGACTAGATTTTTTCTTCTTCTTACTTTTGGATGTATGGGAATTTTGACTTGCATTTGCTGGATTTTTGTTCAAATGAGATATGAACCACCTCTGAAGGGGCCTCACATGTTGCTTTGTCCAAGGTATCACTTATACTGCTGATGGCATAAATCCCAGAATGGTCATGTATTCTTGTGCAGTGGGAATCTTCAGTTTTCTGAACTGCTTTACTTTAATCATGATCATTTTTATCCTGTTGGGAGACATATACTTTTGGCCTTTATTATTGATAATCCCAGAAACTAATTGCTGGGTTAGTATCAACTGACTTGATAATTGATCAACCATCCCAATTCCAGCAGATTATGGATTGTTGTAATCATCTGTTGGCCTGCCTGGATCCTTGAGGATGATATTAGCAAGAAGTCGTCTAGATATGGCACTATCTGGATTCCTTTCTTCCTCAATGGTTCGAGGGCTATTACTAGGGTCTTGGAAGCCGATGTTAGCCCACATGGTAGCACTTTGAACTACCAATGATGTTCCTTGTAGCAGAATCTTAGATATTTCCAGAATCCCTGTTGAATCCGTTTGGTAGTACATGTCTTGCAGATCTATAGTCAGAAGATGTGTGTCCAGATGAATAACCTGAATTATGGTTGCCACTGTTTCCATCTTGAAGGACTGATATTTTAGGAGGGCGCTTAATTCTTTTAGGTCCAGGACTGGATGGTATCCTCCTGTAGTCTTGGGGACTATGAATATTACCGAGTACCAGCCTTTTTTCTTTTCCTGTAATGGTACAGTTTCTATAACATTCTTGATGAACAAGTCCTGTATAGCCTTTTCTAGTTCTAAGGCTTTTACTGGATTCTCCAGAGGCTTTGATGTTCTAAATCAGTCTCTTTGGGGTCTGAGCATGAAGTCCAGCGGGCACCCTGCCTCTAATATTTGATGTGTCCAATAGTCCAGGTTGGTTAACCTCTTCCATGCAGGTACATACAGTTCTAGATGACCCAACTGGAACTGGAGACAGGATCCGCTGGTCTTAAAGAAAATTATTTAAGTTGGTTTTTGCAAAACCCTTCCTTTCTGAAGGGTGCCTTGGAGGACTAAGCTGACATCTGATTTCTAGTGTCAACCTCTAGAAGACTGAAACTATCTCATTACAAAATGAATGTCTCCTATTCCTTAGGGATGAATACACTGGGGATGATCTACACTTCCTGTCTTGAGGGAAAAATGAACTTCTCACCTGTTACCTTTTTGATAATCTCATCGAGTTGTTCAAACAGAAGAGATCCTGTAAAGGTAGGGAAACTAGCTTGCTCTTGGATGAGGCATCAGCTCCCGATGTTCTCAGCCAGAGAGGTCTTCTTGCTGTAACAGAGTGATGATGTTCTGGCAGCCAACCTGATGGAATCTACGGATGCATCAAAGGAAAATCCTACTGCCTACTTGATGGTAGCCACCTCCTTCAGCAATTTTGATCTTGACACCGAAGATTCAATATGATTCCTCCAATTCCGACAACCATATTCTGGTAGATCCAGCAATACAGGCCAACGCTGTCGCTATCTTCATACTTTAACCTACCAAGGAAAACTGCTTCTTTAAAGCACCTTCAATTCTCCTGTCCATGGCGCCTTTAAGGGAGGACCCATTTTCCATAGGGATAGTGGTTCTCCTCACAATATGTGCTACAGGCATCAATTTGAGGTGGAGAACCCCAAATACCAGTTTCTTCTTCCTTAAATGGGTACATCTTCTGTACTCTTTTGGATGTGGTTATTCTTTTATCTCCCTGAGCCCTTTCTGATTTTATTAGGTTTGAGACTGAATGATGCACAGGGAAGGTAGGTAGCTCCTTCTTAGTACCTAGAAAGGCTGTATCTCAAATCCCCTGTTTAGGTTCATCAACTAATCCTAAAGACTTCCTCATCAGCTTAAGAAATGAGTCAATCTTTTCCAAGTTAAAAGGTACCCTCATCCTCATCCTGAACCTCTCCTTCTTCCGATGAGGATGGGCTGCAAGTTGTAAGGATGCTAGGTCCATTGATCCTTGACACAGCTAGCAAGCTGCAGATAAATGGAAGCTTGTCACCGGAAGCCTGATCACATCCGGGACTACGAGAACTGTACTGGGAGATCTCTTTACCAGGCAGGCTATTAAGAGAAACCTGGTCCTCGGGAGGAAGGGACGGCAATGAATGTGGCCTCATTTTTAAGGTAGGATAAACAAGAATTATTAATTAGACTAATAGTAATTCCAAAACGGAGCCACTACACTACCACACCAGTTTTCTGCTGCGGATACCTTTATGGAAACTATCTGCCAGAAACTCCAAGATGTTGGCAACTGGATTCTTGGGACAGACTCCTTTCCCCTCAGACTGCAGAAAAAACAAAACAAGAGATGGTCTAATGCCTACAATAAGACTTGGATGTAGAAGCCCTCTTTGCTTTCATAAGGAGCGCGAGCGAGAGAAAGAGCGAGCGAGCGAATCCTTCCAAGGCAAGTCTTCCCCGCTCAGCCTCCAGGCCACAAAGTGTAGCTTTTTTGGATGAAGTAGCGGACTTGGCAATAACAGGTCCTTTCAGAATGATAGAATGCAGGGTTCCTGGACCGCCAATTCCATGGTCTTCTGGATTAATTCAGAGCAGGAGGTTTGTTCTCTACAAAAAGGCTTTACATAAAATGGCAGATTAAAGTTCAAATTCCATTTGTGCGCCCAATGTGGTAAAGTTAAGCATGTTGGAAGAACAAAATGTCAGATTCTTTTAGGAGACATTGCTAAAGATTCAGGAGTCTTTCTAAACAGTGACCAGTGTCAAACACAAGTAGCAAAGGCAAACAAAGTTGTGTCTTTGATAAAAAGGGGTATTGAAGCAAGTCAAACACCACTGAACAAATCATTGGTAAGACCTCACATCAAAAATGCACTGCAGTTTTGGGCACCAGTTCTGTAAAAAGGATATTCTAGAACTGGAGAAAGTACAGCAAAGAGCAACAAAATCAATCAAGGGAATGGAGGACTTGATGTATGAAGAACATACACACAAGCTTAGTTTGTTTACTCTAGAGAATAGACACATTTCTTGCTCACATTCCTTGCCCATGCATGTGAACTGCAGATACATTAGATAATGAGAAGATTAGATGCATTTCTAGCAGAAGGGAACCAACAACAGGTTTATATTGTGTATTAGGTAAAAACAGGAAGTTCTGGTAAACAAAGAGATACCCATTTAAGAGTCAGAAAGGCCATTTTCTTGGTTATACTGTGACAGACTGAATTTGATGGGCTTTGTCTTTTTTTTCAACCTAAATTTACTATATAACAAATGGGAACATGATAAACTTCCACCTGATACCTCCCAATTTTCCAAAGAACCTTTGATATTAGGGGCACAGGTAGGAAAATGCAATATTGTCTGACCCCTTGGATGGCAGAATGCATCCATTACCTGGGCGTTCCCAGAAGATATCTTCTTCTGAAGAATTTCTCCACCTTCTGGTTCTGAGGAGAAGCCATTAGCCCTATTGTTGGAAGGCTCCATTTCTGGATCATCAAGATCACCCACAAAGGCCTATGAACCATGCTACGCCACAGTTCTGCTTAGGAGGGCCATTCGTACATGGAGTTTGCCTTGGAGATAGTGCTCTATCACTGTCAAGCTGGAAGCATGCAAAATTGCCCAGAGCACCACAGGACTGACCTCACTAAGCAGGGTCTTGCTTTTGGTTCCCGGTACAAGACACAGTAGATGTTGTCCATTTGTATCTAGAGTGGATGACTCTACAAGAGATGAGAAATTATGAATAGTTTGGACTACACCTCCAAGATTTAACACATGGGAAGGTGGAGTAGTTCGGAGGCCACCATCCTTCAGCTACTTCATTTCCCCTCAGAGCTCCCCAGCCCTTTCCACTGTCATCGATGGCAAGTACCTTCCATTCGGTGTCCTCTAATGACCGATCTTGCAATAGATTTCCTTCTCTTTCTCCCCCCAGTACTGTGAGAGGATAGAACTGGCTGTCCCACTCATCTGGAAGAATCATTTGGAAAGGCCTCAAACCATCTCTCCCATTCAACCACTGGGATGGTAGAGCACATGAGACAAGATAATGCACTGTCTCACTGTCCAGGAGGACAGACTGAAGATGCAAAGTTGATTGACAATCAGTAGAGGTTTGTCTACTCGTAAATAAATGCTGACCTTTTGAGTATTGTATAATATGCCTACCCAAAAGCAGTTCTGGGGAGTCAGATACCTTTTCTCCCAGGTTTAGAAGCCAGCCAAAACAGAGCAAAAAAATTTGCCAGATTTCTGTTGAATGAAAAGTTCAGTCCTGTGATGTGATCAAAAGTTCATCCAGAACTACAAAGATGGTGGTATTTACAAATTCCCTCAAACATTTTCACCACAAGTTGACAGTTCAGATCCGTCAAATTGAGAACAGGACAAAGTTCCCCTGAGGCTTCTCAAACACTGTTCTAAGATTTTTTTTTTTTGCTTCTGTGGACATCATAGAAAATGTGATTGATTGAAGAGGCTTCTATCAGGAGGAGATCTGAATTCTAGGATGTAACCCTGGGAGATAGTGTGCCACACCCAAAGATCAAACATAAATGAACCAGACCCACTGGAAATCTTGCAGATGAGCTCCAACACTGACATCTTGGGCCTGGACACCATCAGAACTTTCCAAAAGGACTTAGGCCTTTGACATGTCAGAGAAAAAAAAAAAAAAAAAAAAAGCCATGGACTAGCCCACTTTCCAAGCCTCTTACCTGGAGGATTCTTTCCCAGGTCTGTACAGGTGGGAGTCCCTAAAGAAGGTTCTCTCCCATGAAGATCTTCACAAAGTGCCAAGTTCCTGCCTGTTATTTTTTCCCCTGAGGAAGACAATAATTCCCCCCCCCCCCCTTACCGGTGATGGGAAGCACACAGATTTAAATTTATCTTATCAGCGTTCCAAGCTTTTAGCTAATGTGCCATTCTGGCTGCTGCATCTAAAATACATTACCTTGGACTGGATAGGACGCTACAGACGAGTCAAACAATGTGGCAAGCTTAATTTCGATTAAGGGATCCAAAACTGTTCAAATGTCCTCCATGAATCAGGACTTGCTCAATGTTTTCTAGCCAAACCTTCGTTGTTCTTGAGTTACATCTAAGAGTAGCCACCGGATTGCATGCCAACCCAATACAAAGAAAGAGGCTTTAACCAGACAGAGTGAATTAGGGCATCTGGGAGGTAATTAGCATTGGCCAGTGTTGTGACATTCACCTCTAGGACTAGAACATGTTGGGTTGCCAGTCTTGATCTGACTCATATGCAGCGATATCAAGGGTGAAGGAGAGCTTCCTCCAAGTCCTTGCACCACATCTTGACAAGTAACATCATGACTCGCCAAGTCTAGCCAGCAGAGATATGCAAATCTTCTTGCCCTCCACAGCAACATTCTCATATGCAAGAAGATTCTGCAAGAATCCAAAATGGGTCTACCAGGAAGGGGAGCGGATTCTAACCTCAGGGGCTGGAAAGATAATAAAAAAAGTCACATTAGCCATGCACAACTCTTTAAAATAAATTGAAGTTCCTATGGCAATTGACTTAGCGAACGGCATATTTAATGCTGGCTCAGGATCCATGGAAAAAAGACTTCAATATACATGCAAGACCATTTAAAGGGGATCACCCCAAATAAAGTCCCCCCCACACACACACATAGCGATAAGCTTAGAAATAGGCAGATTATCTAGCATAATTACCACTTTAGTCAGAAATCCTACTTCTGAGACAGGCAGCCAGGCAACAGCGCAGACGTCTTTGCTTACAGACATCTGTCCCGTCAGTCTTGGTCTCCTCTAGGAAGCGTTGCATTGAACCTTAAGGTAACAGAAGGGATTGATGGTGCAGGTGTGAAGATGCCTCTAAAGGAAGAGGCCTCCTCGTTAGAAGGAGAAGAGAAAGAGACTTTATTAGGGTGATCGTTCCCCTTTAAAGCAAGGCCAGTAAGGGGGGGGGACACAACACATTCCTTATACCCCCAGAGATCAGGGCAAGAAATTTTAAGGCAGATCCAGTACAGACTAAAGAAGAGACACACTTAAGGAGGATTCTTGAAGCCATCCAGGAAGGGAACCAAAAAGCCCCGTTTCGCAGCACTACCGCTTCCCCTGAGCTTTAAAATGCCAAACAGCATCATCTTGCAGATAGAAGTCTCATGTGAGCCCAAAGATGCCAGCCAGTGCTACGCTGGAAAAGGCAGTGAGGTTCTGAGAAACAAGCCAGACAGAATGGGAAAGCTGTGGGATGACCAGCAAGACATGCCTAACAGGGAGCTTTGGACCGCCAAGGAGGGAGAGCCTCATCACCGGTCAATGGACTTAAAACCTGGTAAGCCAATAAAAAAAAAAAAAAAAAAAAGATTTCCAAAGGGAGACTTCCTATCCCAGCTGACAGACAGGAAACCAAGAGACCCTATTTTCTGGATGGGAGGGGTAATTTATGGAATTGGAGGTAATCTGTCAGATGGAGAAGGAAGTGTAAAGGTCACAAAAGCACACCAGGTCACATGCAGGATTCCGCAATCAGAGGAGGAGGTGGGAACGAGGAACAGCCGGGAAGGGGAAGAGGCGAAGATTGACAGCCTGTGGTACAGAGATGTACAGCAGCTCGCTGTGATGTCGTGAGGTAGCATTATAGGGGATAGTTTCTCCTTAACCAGAGCAGGTTCCCCTTTAACCCTTTTGCAAACACTGTCTTGAGCAAACAGGGAAAATGTTGTCTCCATGCACGTGTAGACTACCCAGTGACTCAGGCTACACATTTCAAAATGTAATTCCAAGTTTAGAATGCTCCATAATGAGGAACCTGGAACATCCCATGGATCATTACCCAGTGCAATGTATAAGGTTACCCAGGGTAAGGATGGCTGGTCAATCAGGGGAACAATAAGGAGCAGGACACCATGCTTAACCTTTAAAAGTTTAGAGAGCACCCTGACAGTACTCTAAACACAAAATATAAACACAAAAGTCTATTACTGCACCCAATCGACCAGATCCAGGCAGCTTCTTGCAGAGGGCCACGGAAAGTGTCCTGTAAGAAGTTATATCGAGCAAAAGGAGGAGATAAAGAGGGAGTGGATAAAATGAGCAGAAGTAGTGAATAATTAATGTAATGCAGCATATTTCCTAGAGCATCTTGCACTTACATTCACTCCTACTAGACAGACTGTCATTGGATCTGTTGTTATCTTCTGACTCCAGCCCTTCCTTCCTACTTCTCTTTTCCCTTCTCTGTGACACAAGAGATGAACTGGAAAAGAAAGTAAAGTTTAAATATAGCCATCAGTTGAACAGAATGTGCTAAAGTCCCTTCCCAGAGAAGACTGTACTATGTATAACTAAGAGAGAAGATGTATAAATACAGATATTACTGGGATCTCTCCCCAGAGGAGATTATACAGTGTATAACTGTAATAGAGAGGAGATGTATAAATACAGATATTACTGGGATCCCTCCCCAGAGGAGACTGCACAGTGTATAACTGTAATAGAGAGGAGATGTATAAATACAGATATTACTGGGATCCCTCCCCAGAGGAGACTGCACAGTGTATAACTGTAATAGAGAGGAGATGTATAAATACAGATATTACTGGGATCTCTCCCCAGAGGAGACTGCACAGTGTATAACTGTAATAGAGAGGAGGTGTATAAATACAGATATTACTGGGATCCCTCCCCAGAGGAGACTGTACAGTGTATAACTGTAATAGAGAGGAGACGTATAAATACAGATATTACTGAGATCCCTCCGCAGAGGAGACTGCAGAGTGTATAACTGTAATAGAGAGGAGATGTATAAATTCAGATATTACTGAGATCCCTCCCCAGAGGAGACTGCACAGTGTATAACTGTAATAGAGAGGAGATGTATAAATTCAGATATTACTGGGATCCCTCCCCAGAGGAGACTGCACAGTGTATAACTAATAGAGAAGAGATGTATAAATACAGATATTACTGGGATCCCTCCCCAGAGGAGACTGCACAGTGTATAACTGTAATAGAGAGGAGATGTATAAATACAGATATTACTGGGATCCCTCCCCAGAGGAGACTGCACAGTGTATAACTGTAATAGAGAGGAGATGTATAAATACAGATATTACTGGGATCCCTCCCCAGAGGAGACTGAACAGTGTATAACTGTAATAGAGAGGAGGTGTAGAAATACAGATATTACTGGGATCCCTCCCCAGAGGAGACTGCACAGTGTATAACTGTAATAGAGAGGAGATGTATAAATACAGATATTACTGGGATCCCTCCCCAGAGGAGACTGCACAGTGTATAACTGTAATAGAGAGAAGATGTATAAATACAGATATTACTGGGATCCCTCCCCAGAGGAGACTGCACAGTGTATAACTGTAATAGAGAGGAGATGTATAAATACAGATATTACTGGGATCCCTCCCCAGAGGAGACTGCACAGTGTATAACTGTAATAGAGAGGAGATGTATAAATACAGATATTACTGGAATCCTTCCCCTGGGGAGACTGCACAGTGTATAACTGTAATAGAGAGGAGGTGTATAAATACATATATTACTGGGATCCCTCCCCAGAGGAGACTGCACAGTGTATAACTGTAATAGAGAGGAGATGTATAAATACAGATATTACTGGGATCCCTCCCCAGAGGAGACTGTACAGTGTATAACTGTAATAGAGAGGAGATGTATAAATACAGATATTACTGGGATCCCTCCCCAGAGGAGACTGCACAGTGTATAACTGTAATAGAGAGGAGATGTATAAATACAGATATTACTGGGATCCCTCCCCAGAGGAGACTGCACAGTGTATAACTGTAATAGAGAGGAGATGTATAAATACACATATTACTGGGATCCCTGCCAAGAGGAGACTGCTCTGTATATAACTATGAGAGGAGATTTATAAATACACATATAATACAGGAATCCTGTCCCAAAGGAGCTGTATAAATACAGATATTACTGGGATCCCACTCAAACTCAGCATTATAAAATACAGACAATAGGATTACCCAAATCTCAGTACCATATCATGATATTCTTACTTGCTGGGGGGCGCTAGTCTCAAGACCCTGTACAGTTCTGCAGTACTCGGTGTCATGGGGTTTTTAGCAGCCACTTTCTTGTGAGAGTTGCTCGGACCATGCAGGCGTGGGGTGCAGTTCACTTTGGGGTTATGGTGAGTTCCTGGAGGAGTGTCAGCATCTAGAGAAGCAATATTAGAGGTCATCCATGTAAGAATTACTGCTAGCTTTACTCAAGGGTAAGTAGGAATAAAAAAAGAAAGAGACTCACTGAATGAAGACCAGGGTGGAGTCCTTTTCCAAGGAGGTGTTCCCAGCCCTGGAGTCATATTCAAGAACTGCTGTTTAATGAAAAGAGCCTGATCCGCCTTAAACTGCAGACGCTGTATAATGAAGAGGTTATAAAGAAGTCATTTATATATCATCAATAGAACACAACAAGCCTTACTCATCAAGTGAAGAGGCACAATGTGTTGGTTACCTCTCTAACACTCATAGGATTATTTGAACACCTTTAATGTTGAAAGTATTACTTTGCAATAAATTTGAGACACCGTGTATTAAAGGAAACCTACAGAAATTCTGTTTCTCCCCATTGGTGCAATTCCTTTATCTTGATGATGCCAGTTACATGATACAGGCTTGTACGCCATAGATTTCCAAGGTGGTGGGATACTCCTGGTTAACCCTATGAGTGCCAGAGGGGTATGCACCACAAAAGCATTGCGTACCCCTCTGGCACGCAAAGGATCAAAATCAAACAAGGATCAAGTGCTATGCGGAGATGAGCAGACTTGGATCTACATTTCAGGCTCATTTATAAAATAGTACCCTTAGCCACACTCATGGACAACCCCAATGACGTGAGCCCCACCCCCAACCCAACTACTGTTGGCAGAGTCAGAAAACACCCTCAACTCAGAGGCAGCCAAATCGTTGGGCTTTCTGCTGTTGGAAACAGACTATGATCATCCCCAACCGGTTGGGGATGATCATCGTCTGTTTCCAACAGCAGAAAGTCCAACAATTTGGCTGCCTCTGAGTTGAGGGTATTTTCTGACTCTGCCAACAGTAGTTGGGTTGGGGGTGGGGCTCACGTCATTAGTGCCACAAGTGTACGTAGCGCTTTACAATTTAAGGGTTTAAACAATACAGTGTTACAGGTGCCTGCCTGAAAGCTTACAATCTAAAGTGGTGATGGGAGACATACAGAGTACAATAGGGTCCAGTGCTGAATACAGTGCTAGTTCTGATGATAGGGGACATCAGTAAAGTAAATAGTTTATAAGAGCGTTCTTTGTACAACATCAGTGCCTTCTAGCATGTTGAGATTTTATCCATGAGGTGCGTTTTTAAAGGGATAGAAAAAAAAAAAAAAAAAAAATGTTTGCGAATTAGGAATAAACATGTAATGCCCTTATTCCCATCTCAAACCGTTATGGGTTGAGAGATGTAAGAAAATAAAGACCTCCTCTCCCTCCCCCTTCTCATGCGTCCGCTGTATAGCAGACGTCATGAGATCCTGCTTCCGGGACCGGACGGCGGCTCTTCAGGAGTGCTGTCATCTAGATATCTAACTAGGATTATTTCATCAGAATGGTCCACAACAGGTGCTTGCAAGCCAGGCACACATTGTAGACCATACCGATGAAGTAATTATAGTTAGATATCCGGATGACAGCACTCCTGAAGAGCCACCTACAGTTGGTCGACCAGATTCTTCCTCTGACAGCTTTACAGCTCGTCAGGCAGAAAGGGGAGGGAGTGGACGTCTATTTTCTTACATCTCTCAAACCATAACTGTTTGAGAGATGGGAATAAGGGCATTTTTGAGTTTACTATCCCTTTAAGTGAGATTTGAAGGTTATCAGAGGTGCAGTGGCGCAGGTTGGATGGTAGAGCATTCCATAGATACGGAGCAATGAGAGCAAAAGGTTTGATATGTGACAGGGCTGTAGACACAAGAGTTGCTGAGAGAAGACAGCCATTGACCGAAAGTGGCGGGATGGGGACGGACACACATTTCCTTTAAACCAGTCTCTTCGATAAAGAACAATCTGAATGACCATGTGCTTTTCATTGGGCCTTAGAAATCCAAGGCCATGATGGTTACCCATTTTAAAAACACTTTTGACATCCAAAAATCACAATTCGTGTACAGTTGTTTCCTACTGATCCCAATCAGGATTACCATTTCCCCTCTCCAACTATAATATACAAACAAAATGTGTTTATTTTATATAGTTTTAAGTTTGTGTTTGACCTGAATAAAAGTGGTTTTATTGGATCCCCCCCCAGAGTACAGCCAATAGCCAGAAGGTGAGGAGACTTTCCCTAGTGTCTACTCACACCACTTTCCTGTAGGAATCATCTATGTGTTAATAAAGACAATGTTTCCCTGTAGTACACAAACCTATAGTATCCCACCACAATGTGTACAGGTTACCTCTCGTCCCAGACGGATAGCAGCCTCGGTGAACTTGTCCCTTTCATCCTTGAATGCACGTTTCTGTTCCTCGAAGGTTGCCCTGTCCTGTTGCAATCTGAGCTGCTCCTCCAGAAAGTAGGCGTCCCACAGAGGGGAGGGCTGTGCCTCTCCAGGCGGAGGCAACAGCTGTTCCTGCCAATTCCAGAAGACAGGTGAGCTCCTAAACAACTCTACTGTTAATAGCCCCAGCTCTGGAAATTGTAAGACAAGAACTCTACCCTGCCATTACGATGATGCCCCTTCCCACAACTCACCCTTTAAAGAAGCAGGAAAGTTTTTACTTAGGGTTTTTCCTACTGATTAAAAACATGGACATGCCCACTGCTGGCAGCTCTTTTGTGCTAGAGTTATAACTGTCCAGTCACTAAGTGGAGGAGTTGTTTCTATCACATTCTATAGAGAATTGTAGCCAGTGACTCTTATAGAATGCAACAGAATTCATTTCCGGCTCACACTACTGCACACATGCAGTGAAGTGCAAGAACACTTTTAATGACAATTACCAGGAGCTTGCGGTACCCTCAATTTGCATGGAAGGAAAAGCCGTACCATGCAGCTTTTATTATAATTAAGATTTACTACTCCAAGTCTCTCTACTAGCCTATAGAAAGGACCCCCAAAGAAAGCTGGGAACCCCTCAAGTGCTAGAGGTCCCAACACATTGTTGGAGAGCTCTCTAGTTACATAATAATCCCATGAATAATATTTTTTGATCCAAGTACCAAAAGGTAAAATGCATCTGTTAACTGTATGTAATTATATATTTTTTTATATCAAGTGTGTTAGATTGCATTGAGTAATACAGAAGGTCAGTTTGAAAGGTCTACATTCCATACACAAAATTTTCACATGGAGGTGGAGACTGCACAAAGGAGAAGTAGGTAGCTTGATGGGTTACAGTTAGACGTAGTAAGGATCGGCAGAGGAATAGGGAGGACATGCCTGTATTTACTCTCCCTAAAAGATCTGCTGCATTGAGTGATGATATTGGCACAGGAATGTCCTTGCTGGAGAACCATTCTCTATCAAACACAGAAGAACAGTTCCATGTAGATGGGATCAGTTTACTATTGATACGTCACCCTCTGTTTGGCGGCAATCAAAAAGGCAAGTTCATAATGTCACCTGCATCAAAAGGTCGATATTCTGATGGCACACACTTAAGGGTCAGCAAATAGATGGCAACATTTCAATAGTAAGCCACAGCCCCTGTACCAACTGTGTGCAGAACGCAGGGAACCAGGCAAGAGTTATAGGGAGACAGGCAATGGGTTATGTCTCCCGGGGTGGGGGTGGGGGGGGTGATGCTGGGAGAAAGAGTCCCGGGATATACGTAACCAGGACAGAATAGAAATTACATTGGTCTTGATATTCTAAATACTGGTTTACTTTTAAAAAGGTCACATGTAAAAGAGCATGCAACCACATAAGACATTAACCATGCCGCCACAATAAAAATGGTGACATGAGAATTTTGCACTGCATGACCTGGTAAGATTCTCAAGTCGCCCACTGAAGGGTGACTGGGATGCGACCTAAGGCTTCGAAACATGTCCTAAAAGCAGTACAAAAAGGACATTTGGTGGGATATAATCAAAGATAAAAATGCACACGTAAGATGAAATTTGTTTAAAATACTCTTGGATAAATATGTATTGTTACATACCACTGGGAAATAAATACAAGAGGAGCAAATTGAGACCAATGTGGCTTAATAAAGAAATTTGCAGGGAAATGAGAAATAAGAACCAGTCTTTTATTCCTCTTGAAGAACAACGATGATATGGCATGGGCTGAACTTGAAGAACATACGGTCTTTTTCAGCTCCAACTATTTTACTTAAAGCCTTTGACTACCAGAGAGGTAGCCAATGCATCTCTGGCACTCAAAAGGTTTAATAGTTAACTCCTAAAATATTTTACATGTTCAATATATATGCAGAGACCCCAGTGCAGTATGCGCCTTTTGAATATAGTCATGCTATACTATAAGGCAATCTCTAAGTTGCTCCTTCCCTTTTGCATCACAGATGCATTTGTGAATGAACACAATCCTGACACTGTTCTATGTGCATTTGTAGTAATGTGCCAATAATGAAGTACCCTTATCTGGAACATAATAAACAAACGACGATGTTTAGAGTATGTCAGCAAATGCATCAGTGATACAAAGGAGTGGAGAAACATGGACTCCTCTTATTAGAATAGCATCCCTAGCTCAGTATTAGGAAAACCTTTATATTTCAGCTGTTGGGGAATACAACTCCCATGATCCCCAACCAGCCAAGGGCTTAAATATATAGATTTTATTTTTATTTATTTATTTATTTTTTTTAAACTGCAATTTTCTATAGTGGACACTGGCTGTCGATGTTAATAAAATGAATTTAATTTCTTATAACGCTCTAAGAGAAAGTCTCCCAATATCAGGAGTACAATTATTATACTTAACAGGAACAGGTCCATAAAAGATGTTGAATAATAAAAGTTTACTGCTCCCTTGATATTTCTTTGCAGGGATGATTTCTGCTCCACCATCTCTGAATGGAGACAACCCGTGACCTGTGTTCCGTACTCCACACTAGGACAGTGCACTCACTTTCACTCATTACCTGTAATAGCAGCTGCTGCTGGCCAATAAGCTCTCTGCTCGCCTCAAGCTCTTCTTTAAGCTCCTCCAGTTCCTTTCGGAGTTTTGTGAGTTCTTTCTCGTGGTCTGTCACTCTAATCACATGACCATCATCTGCCTGCACCACTGGGGAGGCAACAAGCACAGATCTTTTACACACACTGTGGGCTAGGTTTATAAATACAAGAGGGGAGCAATCCCAACTTCACCATTGGGAACACAAAGATTGGCATTTAACCCTTAGAATGAAGTATCCTATGCATTGCAAGCCAACTGATTTGAGACCTCTCATTCAACGGGTTAAAAACCATTGTTCAAGTCAATGGGAGACTTTATTTGATCCCTATGGTAGAACTGGTTGGTCTCAGCAGGGTCTGAGTCATTGGTCCAACTTTATGGGACCACTAAATTCTGAAGAGGTTTACAGGTTTTTGCATTAGGGGTCCCTAAAACTTAATTTTCCGCACAGAGGCCTCATTCACTAGATCTGCCAATATAACCTAGAATGGTCAGGGGAGGGCTGGCAATTTGTGGCCCAGGGGGCAAATACATTTAAGTGACCCATTTCTATTATCGTACCAGCCTACCCCCTTTTGTTAATTTTAAAGTTGGCATTAATGTTGTGACTTAAGTGATACCGCATAGCTTACAGTTGAAATGGGGCTACACTAGTGCGCTACTACAAAGCTTACAATTGAAGTAAAGCTTATCTAGTGATACTATAGAGCTTACAAGGGAAATGGTTTATGTTACTAGTGTAGCTCCATTTCAATTGTAAGCTCTGTGGTATCACTAGTGTAGCTCGGGAGATTTAGTGAGCTGCAGTGGCCCACCAGCCCAGGGGGCAATTGCCCCCTGCCCCCCCAGGCCAGCCCTCGCCTGAGAATGGTCCTATTTTTCATTCCTAAATATAGGCGAATAATCTTCAAAAATCGATTAAATGTAACCAATGTTCCTCGTTCCCTTCTTATATACATAGTGATTGTTTGAATGCAACATAAAGTACTCGAAAGCTGGGCAAACCATTACAGAGCAGGATGTAAACACACACAAAACAGACTTCAGAGACGTGCTTAGCGTTACTCAGTCACTGCAAGAATAAATAGGATGTCATCACGTATACAACAGGGTATAGATGTGCAGGATGGGAATATAATTCAACCTCTATGAAAACACAAAGCCTCTTCTAGAATATGGAGCATAGTTTTGGGCACCAGTTCTTAAAAAATACACATTATTGAACTGTAAAAATTAGAGACTGATGACAAAATTGATAAGGTGATTAGAAGATTTAACTAAAGACTAGACAAGCTGGGTTTCTTTACATAGAGAAATTATGTCTAAGGGGCGATATGATTACCATTTACAAATATACTGAAAGGGATAGTAATGTTTCATAATAAAAGCAGCTCTAATCAATCATCATAGTATTTGGACTTTGGAGAGTATTATTTCAATTCTGTCAGAGTTGTAGTACAAGAGTAATTCAATGATAAAGTATCCCCCTCCCGCCCCTTTTACGGATGTAACACTGTTCAGCCAGATCAGAAGGAGGTGCCCAGGTAGACTGCAGAGAGGGACAATCTTCAATTAAGATAAGGGAAAAACCTGAAAAACTTGTCAAGGGGGGCAGGGCTTTCATTGTTCTCATAGGAAGAAGATTCCCCTTCTATTATCTGTCTGGTCTGTGGACTGCATTCCACATATGAGAAGAGATGTCTTACACTAGGTAAAAGGGACAGGAGGGGAAACTTTCCTTGTGAATATCTCTCAAACCATAAAGGTTTGAGAGAAGACTTATCGTTCATTTTTTTTTTTTTTTTTTTTTTTTTTCTTTAATGCCTACAAAATAAAGGTAAAACAAAGTATTACTATCCCTTTAAGGGCAACACAAAGAACTCTGAGGAACTATTTACTCAAACAGGCAAGCAAACAAACAAGGTGGTACTGCAGATCTTTTGACTTAGAATTATATAGATAAAGTTAATATTACCACTGTTTTAATGCATATAGGATTCTGTACCACTTTTTTGTGGGCATGGGGATTGCCTTCATTTGGACCAAAAAAAAAAAAAAAAAAAATAATAATAAGAGCAATATGGTACATTTTTAACTTTATGAACTTGTATGTGTCAGCTTTCAAAACATTAAAAAAAAAAACAATTTACGTAATCAAATCTATGTCTAGGGGATAGCTTAAAAAAAATAATAATAATAATTTGCCCCCTGTGGTGCAATTTATTTGTTCCAGAACTATTCCATCTCTACTTTAAGTTTCTGATTTGACTAAAGTGGACAAGAATTTCCACCAGCTGTCTCACCTCGAGTCTCAAGCGACTCCACCAGCTGTTTTAGGCTGTTCCATTGCTTCTTAAGGCTGACTGTGACACCAGACTCCACAGTACGGGAAGACCTGGCACGCCCCACCCCAGGGCGTTTGTTGACTCCAGCTGTGTACTAGGAAATAGCAAGCCAAAAATACAATGAGATCAATGGAGCTCCTTTAGGGAGGGGTTTCAGGAAAAGATGGCAAGTTGTAGGAAGGAGTTACTGGAAGGAAACCTAAGAACAGGTCTATTGAAAAGCGAGTGGGTGCAACAGAAGTCCAGGGATCAGGGAAGGGAACAATTGGGGTATGTAAAGAGATCAGCAACAGGAAATGATAGGAAGGTGGTCTAGGGATCAATGTCTGTCAGAGTACCTCTGCTGTGGCTGCCCAAGCCGACCGCATTATGCACCCAGCGGCTCCAGCCGCATCCTGCTTTTGGCACTCTGCCACTTGCTCCCCATTGCGGCTTGGCCATGTCCTGTGTCCTGGCAGCTGATGCGGCTCCAGCTGCTTCAGCATTCCGGCATGGCTGGTGATATCCTCTATGGGCGCACGTCCAAGGGAATGGACGTGCGCTCCATTTAAAGGGACAGCCACCTGTTGGTTACTCCTCCTCTTCCTGTGACTACACTATTTATACTACCTGGACACAGGGCTCAGTTGCCCTTTCGTTGGTGTCCAGTGCAGTTCTATATTTTCGCGTTCCGTGTATTACCTGGCTTGTCCGACTACCCGACCTGGTGCTGACCTGTGGCTCTGTCTGACCCTTGGCTTAGTTGGATAACCATTCTGGTGCGTACCTGCGGCTCTGGCTGACTACCCGCTCTGTGTATGACCTCTGGCTTGTCTGACTACCCATTCTGGCTCCGACCTTTGGCTCTGACTATCCTCTAGTGTGGCCTTCCGTGAAGTTAGATATCCAATCTGATGCGGGCCTGTGGCTCTGGCAGACTTACTCCTGGTTGCCCTCCTATTTTGACTGGCTTCGCCCAGATGCAGATTTGTGGCATTGCAGGCTACTCATTGTTCCATCGCTGGGACCTGTCTAAGAGAATCACACGGAAGCAGTCTTCTGTTTCTGGTAGTTGTCGCTTGGTCCGTTGTGCGCTTCTCTGTCATACTATCTATTGTGATATTTCTGTTTCATGGTTGCTGCCTAATAAAGTTGGCGTTACCTTTTAGTACTTGTCCTGAGTTTTCTTGACGAACCGTGACATGGTCTAGGGATTAGTTAGAAGGATCAATGGGAAGAGATCGGGGGGTCAGAACTTAATTGGAGGAGGTTGAGGGGTTAGTAAGAGGGAGCAAAGAAAGAAGGTCTAAGGCAGGGGTAACCAGCCTACCCTGGTTCTCAAGAGCTATGAAAGGTGCAGGTTTTTAGGATATCCCTGAATGAGCAATGGCAGACCAATTAAAACTGACTGAGCCACAGGTTGGTCCACCTGTGCTCCAGCTGGAATATCCTGAAATCCTGCACCACAGATCGCTCTTGAGGACCCGGGTTGTTTACCTCTGGTCTAGGGTATGAGTGAGGGGGGAGCAATGAAGAGGTGATCTAGGGATCAGTTAGAGGAGCAATGGGCAGAAGACAATGGAAGATTAGAGAATGTGACAGGAAGGAGGACTATGAGTCAGTCACAATGGGCAGAGATCAAGGGATCAGTCAAAGGTGGTAATGGGTGGATATGAAGGGTTACATTAAAGGGATCTTTGGCTCAATCAAAAGGAATTCATAGAACTAGAGGGATAAACAAAGAACTATGCAAATTAGATCCATTTCTGGACCTTGAGCTGTTAAGAACTACAAGGCCCATCATCCCAACCAGTCAATGTCTGGTTGGGATAATAGGTGTAGTAGTTCTTAAGACTAGAGGTCAAAAGTTTATAACTCAGGGGTAGTTAGAGTGTTTGTTATAAAGGGCAATACAGAGTATCCCCAGTCTTACCTCTGATACCACCCTATTCTGCACGCCCTCATGCCGCATTAGAATGCTCCGCACATCCCTTTTCATCTGTTCATGAAACTTTTTAAGTTCTGAATTCTCAGCCATAATATCACGGACATGTCGGTCCTGAAACACCGCGGGTCGATGCATCTCTTCTTATACAACTATGGGTAAAACTGAATCACAACAAGTTTCAAACACTTGTCTCAGAAATTATATAAAACAATGTGCAAGTTCCTGGCAAGCTCAAAATAGCTTTTTTTTTTTTTTTATTATTATTTTAAATTGCATTACACTAAATACATGTTCACAGATTTGAGGCAGATAGGGACTTAAAGCAGACCCATCATCAAAATATCATCGCCCCCAAACACTTACTAACATAGCGATAGTCAGCTTAATGACAGTAAGACTTTGCCTAAGTCCTGCATTATGGTCTGAAACCAACTTCTTCAGCTCTCATCAGACTGCACACAGCTCACAAGAGTCCTGTGGTCCTGTGCTGTCAGTAACTTCTGGTACCTTAAGGTACCAAGGAACGCCACTCACCAGTCCTGTAAGTGAAAGGGACAGACAGTACAGACTCACAGGTAACTTTCCTCTACAATGTCTGCGCTGTTATCCGCTGGTGGCTGCCGAAGAAGTTTGTTTTCAACAATGACACTGGACTTATTCAGCATAATGAAAGTATGCCTTTGCCTATCACTGTGTTACTGTTTGGGGGGCAATGTTATTTTGAAGATAGTTCTGCTGTAAAATCTGGGGTCCCTTTATGGGACAGGTAAGCACATAATAGTTTTGGCCAGAAAAATGCAATCAACACCTACTGTTTATTATCTATAGTAAGTCACAGGTTATTTATTTGTAAAAGGTTAGGGTTTAATGCACAGACTTTTTGTTTACTCAGAAATGATATTGCAGTAACCCACTTCTGGAAGCCTAAAATGGTTAGTAGCCACTCCATAATTATCTTCCGCTTACCTGTTTGCAGCCAGAAATGCCCTTGATTCAAGGAATATCAATTCTGTATGTCATGGTAATGAAGGCAGACAGGAGACACACACAAAAAACACACCCAATGCACATGGCAGTCTTAAAGGGATAGTAATGTTTCAAAATAATAGCAGCTCCAATTAATATTCATAGTATTTGGGCCATGTAGAGTGTTGCTATTTCAATACTACAGTAAAAACTATGCGGCTCGGTATAGATGATACGATTAGATATCTGGGCTGAATATCTTTATACACATGTTACTGGAGATCAAACATACAATCACAGCATGCAAATATAGAGACTTCCTTCTGTCTCTTAAATACAACAACTCACGTTTCAAAAAAATGCACCGCTAGATAGCGTTAACGGGTAAAGCAGGCCATACCACAAAGTATCTTCTTAAAATTAATCACCTTTATTCAAAATTTGTAAAAAAGTCATAACTGCTTCCCTGATGTCTCCAAAAAACAGATAAAGCTTACTCACAGAGTGGACAATAACAAGTATTCGTTTGAAGTATCAATCAACGCATTTCACGCTTATACAGCGCTTATTCATGGATAAGCGCGAAACGTGTTGATTGACACTTTTGTAAAAAAAAAAAAAAAATTTGAATAAAAGGTGATTGATTTTAAGATGATACTTTGTGGTATGGCCTGCTTTCCCCGTTAACACTATCTAGCGGTGCATTTTTTGAAAAGTGAGTTGCTATTTCAATACTGTCAGAGTTGTAGTTCAAGAGTAACTGAATGATAAAGTATCCCCCTCCCGCCCTTTTTACCTAATGTAAGCCCCCACTCCTCAGATGCGGAATCTGGTCTCTTGACCGGACAGCTCACAGCAAGGGACAATCTTTTTACTGTGATCATAAGGAAACACTGCCTCCTTAACAGGTTTTTCAGTGTTCTCCTTATGATCACTGAAGATTGTCCATCTCTACAATCCATCTGGACAGTCTTGATGCTCTGAGGTGAGCAGTGTTACATTAGGTAAAAGGGGCGGGAGGAGAATACTTTATCATTCAATTACTCTTGTACTACAACTCTGACAGTATTGAAATAACACTCTCCATGGCTCAAATACTATGAAGATTAATTGTTTTATTGTGAAACATTACTATCCCTTTAACCCTTTGCTTCACAATGTACAGCACACCCTTTTTAAGTCATTAAAGAGTTAAGTAGGCTCATGTAGTCCACCTGCTTCAATCTGAAGAAACTGACATTAACTCATGCCCTCCTGGACTGATTGAAAACATCACCACTTGAACAAAAGGCACATGGCCAAAATTAATAAGGGCCATTAGGATTATCCAGACATTTTAGTTCTATTCCCACTCCTCCTCCACAAAATAAGACAGACATCATTAATTCAAGTTTAAAAACATGCTTCACCATCTTTTGCCAGTGTGCTTTAGTCCTAGTAAAGTACTTAAAGGGGAACTACCACCCCGCAAAACCTGTATGTTAATTAAGTCTGTATCTGGCGACTAGCTGCTTAGTAGCGCTAGTCGCCAGAAATATTACCCGTTTTCAAAGATTTTCTACTTATTCGGAGGCTGACAGTAGCAGGAAGCACGGACATCTTGCCATAGTGACGTCCGTGTGCCTGCGCTATCAGTCCCTTTTGGAGCCGGCGGCACCCACTCACATTGCCCATTGACATCTCCCAGCGCTCTGCATTCATGAACAGGAGACCACACGGGAGGTCTGTCAGGTACAAGACTGTGCCAAAGGAGGCACAGACAGATGACAGATCTCCTACCAGGGAGGTAGGAAACGGACAAGGGGGGGGGGGAGGCAATGTGGAGCAAGTTGGAGCCAGTGGAAGGCAATGTGGAGATGGTGGGGGCATTGTGGAGATGATGGGGGGGGGGCAACATGGAGATTAGGAGCATTGTGGAGGTATCCAGTGCAGATGGACCACGGGGGGGGTCCATCTGCACTGGGGGGGGTCCATCTGTGCCTACAGGCTCCTGAGATGTAAATCCAGCCCTGGTCACTTGCCTTCATTAGAAGAAACTGAAACTTGCAGTACATTACAACAGAGATCGAATGTACAAAAAACTAAATAAATTTAACATCTACCCAAGCAGGTATTTGTGTAATATAAAATAAGAGCCACTTATTCATGCCTCCTTTAAAATGCCAGAACTGGAGAGGTCATTAAACTGTTAAAGATGTATATTAAACACAAGACATGCTTTTGGGTCTCAGCAAATCTGAGCTTTCATAGGTTTGGGCATTACCCAGGTGAGTAAACCATTACAAGTATCGTGATGCATACTGGTCTCCAAAAAATTCCAGGGCATATTTCCACTGGGCAATCACATTACTCTATCACTATGGGTCCATTAGTACCAGCATACCAGAATGAGATGACCCTCAGATCTTTACATTAGTAACAATCATCCCACCCAAAAAAGGAGAGTTTGCCCCTTCATCCTGAGATTTAAGTCAAATCCTTGAGAGCTCCCAGGTAATATGATACCAACAGAAAGCCTCATTTACATCTGTATGTCTATAGCAGACTAGACATTTCCCACACCCAAATACCACATTCAAATCAGAAAAATAAGTTAATTAACTATAAGCTGCTTAATTTCAAACATGTGAAACAAAGGTTTGAAATGCAGTTTTAAAAACAAGAAACAGCAGGATGGAGGAACAAAGCCAAAATCAGGTACAATTGGCAGATATATATATGACTATTGACTAACATTAACATTACCAATGTTTGTTGAGGATTGGATTGCAAGCTCCTGGGATTAGACTCCACCTATGATCAATGTATACTTAGTGACCTACATAAAAGAACCATAAGAACAGCATACAAACCAACACAATTCAATTCCAAAAATTGTATGAACACAATCACCTCCCCCATCAAGTACTATATAAATCTCCTAATTATCCACCTGTGTCCAGGTAAGATCATTAACCCCTGTCCTGCCATCCACCTGCCTCTTACTCATTGCATACCTTCAGAATGTTATGTACACAAACTATATACAGAAAAATAATGGATATGGGTAAGGTGATAGAAGGCCATTGCCTTTATTACATAAGAAAATACATACTTATACTTTTAATCCTTTGGTTGCTATAGAGGAATCACTCAAGTGGTCACATGACCACAACACATACAAAGAAAAACAACATGTGCCTATCTAGACGAAGATGTATATTGTGGTCCGAAATTAGATTGGGAGCCACACAATGCGCACATCTGACACATAGTTCACGTATTACAGACACGTGTACTAAGCACTCCCAGGATGCCCCGCAAGGTCACAATATGGCGGCGCCCTGTGCGGTTGCTGGTTGCCTTGGCAACATGCGGCTCTTGCTCCGGCTTCTCGGTAGGCCACGGGGCTTGCGCTCTTTCTCGGGTCCTCAAGGTTCTCGGTTCTACTCCTTACCGGTGGCCCCAGTCGACTCATTACTCCCGGAGACCCTGCTTATCCCGTCCTCTGATTCCGTGCTCCGGCGCTTGTCCCCCGGGCTCAACCTCTGTCCTGATTTCGTGACCCCGACCGAAGAGGCGACTTTATGCAAAGAGCTGGAGCCTGTGTTAAAGAGGAAGCGCTACGAGAGTGGGCACTGGGATGAGGTCAGGCTTCAGTCATTATCTGTATCTGTCTGTTTTTATTTATACCGCATAATATTCACATCTATCCCCATTCTCCCCATCACCCTGACTTTGCACCTGTACATCTTCTACCCCATAAGCATACCTGGGAACTCACAGGGTTTGACCCTGAGACTCAGGGTTTTGACCCAAATCTCAGGGTCTCAGTGTGAAGGGCCAAATTCTCAGGGTGAGAAAGTTCTGTGTTACCTACTATATGAATTTCCCCAATTAAATGTTTCCTTAGCCTCTAAACTGGTGCCATTAGTACCAGAAAGACAGTGGGAGATGTCCTGCTTGTCTTGTTTGTGTTCAGGCAGTGAGTTATCCAAACTGTAGCATGTTAAAGGTCCCTCGCACACTGACTGGAGCACCACTGTGTTAGAGCAAGCAGGCACATATCGCATAAAATCTACATTATGGGAAGCTTTAATATTTAAAAGATCTCAGGGTCAGCTCATCTTGAAAGTTCCCAGGTATGCCCATAAGGATCCTAGTCTTTCTGCTGCCCTTTTACATTCCCACTCTGCGTCTGACTGCTGCCCCTTTATGCTCCCACTCCTCATCTGCCTGCTGCCCCTTTATGCTCCCACAACGCGTCTGCCTGCTGCCCTTTTACGCTCCCACTCCGCGTCCACCTGCTGCCCTTTTACATTCCCACTCCTCATCTGCCTGCTGCCCCTTTACGCTCCCACTCCGCGTCCGCCTGCTGCCCCTTTACGCTCCCACTCCGCGTCCGCCTGCTGCCCCTTTACGCTCCCACTCCGCGTCCGCCTGCTGCCCCTTTACGCTCCCACTCCGCGTCCGCCTGCTGCCCCTTTACGCTCCCACTCCGCGTCCGCCTGCTGCCCCTTTACGCTCCCACTCCGCGTCCGCCTGCTGCCCCTTTACGCTCCCACTCCGCGTCCGCCTGCTGCCCCTTTACGCTCCCACTCCGCGTCCGCCTGCTGCCCCTTTACGCTCCCACTCCGCGTCCGCCTGCTGCCCCTTTACGCTCCCACTCCGCGTCCGCCTGCTGCCCCTTTACGCTCCCACTCCGCGTCCGCCTGCTGCCCCTTTACGCTCCCACTCCGCGTCCGCCTGCTGCCCCTTTACGCTCCCACTCCGCGTCCGCCTGCTGCCCCTTTACGCTCCCACTCCGCGTCCGCCTGCTGCCCCTTTACGCTCCCACTCCGCGTCCGCCTGCTGCCCCTTTACGCTCCCACTCCGCGTCCGCCTGCTGCCCCTTTACGCTCCCACTCCGCGTCCGCCTGCTGCCCCTTTACGCTCCCACTCCGCGTCCGCCTAATGCCCCGCTGCGCTCCCACTCCGCGTCCGCCTAATGCCCCGCTGCGCTCCCACTCCGCGTCCTCCTAATGCCCCGCTGCGCTCCCACTCCATGTCCAGACCTTTCATATGCTAATGAAGCACTCTGCTGCAGCAGCAGACTTTCGCTTTTTCCAGAAATCTGAATATCTCCTAAACATCTCCTATACATCTGTTGGAGTTTTGGTTAACATGACACATAGGTCGTTTTCAAATGACAGGTCTAATTTAGAGAGTTATGTTGTCTCCTTATGTCCTACTCCATCTATCCACATTCTATATTGCTCCCATTCCCCATTTATCCAGCTTTTTCCTCCTTGACACTACCTAATCTAGCCGACTTCTCCCCATCAACAACCCATTTTCTTTTCACGTATTTCACATTCGCCTCACACCCATGGACATCTTGACACCATCTCCACAATTCATCACCCCATCTTTTTCCACTACCCTTACATTTTTACATTTCTCTTTTCCCTCCTTCATTCATTCTCTTTTCTCTTCCTTCTCTTTCTTTCACCCCTCTTAAAGGGATAATAATACTTTTTTTTAAGTGTACTCCATATTGTAGACCAGTGGTTCTCAACCCGTGCCCTCAGTGGCTTTTCCTTTTAAGAGCACATGTAAGTTAATCAATAAGACTGAGCTTCTGATCAACACACTTGTGTTCTAGCAGGGGAATTCCAAATCCTGGCCTGTTAATGGCCATTGAGGGCACGGGCTGAAAACCTCTATTGTAGACCTAAAAAAAAAACTGTGAAAAATGCTGTAAGCCTTATCTCTCAAACCTTTATGGTTTGAGAGCTATGCCTCGATAAAGTTACCTCTCCTTTGCTGTTTGTAGGAAGTCAGTGCTGTAGCAAACCAGGCACACTTTGTAGACCATTCCAATGAAGTATTAATGTTCAGATCGCGAGTTTTCAGCTCTGCTGAAGAGCTTCCATCCGGTCAAATGACTGGATTCCGCAGCTGTCAGCTAAGCGCAGACTTCATTCAAACAGGGAAGGAAAGGTAACTTTAGCGAGGTATCTATCTCACACCATAAAGGTTTGAGAGGATAAGCCTTACATTGTTTTTCGCGTTTTTTTAGGTCTACAATATGGAGTACACGTAAAAATAAGTATTACTATCCCTTTAATTTTGTAATGTTTTTTAAGTTTCTCAATCGTTATCTTTTTTTAAATTTTTCAGCCAGCTCTTCTCCATTTCTTCAAGTCTTCTAATTTTCCTTCTCTGTCTCCTCACATCTCTTCCCTTGCTATCATTTCTCCTGTTCATTTATTTGCCGTGCACCTTCCAACATCTCCCCACCATCTCGTTCTCACCCTCTGCTTTTCCTTCATCTCCCTTCACCTCCTCTTCCTCTGTTCGTAGGCGATTCATGGATTCCGCGAGACTGAACGCTTGCACTGGTCACCAGAGAGCTCTGTAGTGCTGCAGAGAGTGAGGGACAAAGCTTTCCCCCCAGGAGAGTCACAGCTATCGCTCGTTCATGTCCTTGACCTCCAGAAAGAAGGTTACATCAAGGCACATGTTGATAGTGTCAAGGTGAGAGGGGCTCCAGGCTGACTACTCAAGGTGGAACAGTCACCTGCTGGCTTTTAACTTAATTAAATGTATCTATTTCAATTGCCTATACCTTTGTGTGTTTCTGTTTTTCAGTCAGTTTAAAGCAGTGGTTCTTAACTCCTGTCCTCAGGACCCACTAACAGGCCAGGATTGGAGGATTTGTTAGAGTACAGATGAGTTAATCAATGTGAATGAGCCTCTGATCACCACACCTGTGCTGTAGCAGAAACATCCCTAAGTCCTGGCCTGTTAGTGGGCCCTGAGGACAGGAGTTGAGAACCACTGGTTTTAAGGGACAATACTGTGTAATAAATATATATAATATATAGCTAGGTTTATCCTGCTGAGATATGTTACTACAGTAGTCTATGCACGACTATTGTCAGTGCCAGTATCCTTCCATAGGATGCTGTGTAGCCACAGAACCACTCTTATATTTCAGGTCACGAAGGTACTGAGCCCAAAAATGTAAGTTTGAGCCTTCTATAACCAGGGCCATGAAACGCTGTATTTCAATAGTGTACATTTTGTTGTTCAAGAGTAATTCAATGCTAAAGGATTCCCCTCCCGCCCTTTTTACCTCTCCCTAGCCGCCTCCCCTTGATTTGGAATCCAGTCATGCCACCTGACAGCGCGCAGTAAGGGACAATTTTCAGGGACTGAGTTTAAGGAAAACCCTGCTCCTCTTGACGAATGAGGGCAGGATTTTCCTTATGCTCAATGAAAATTGTCCCTCACTGCGCGCTGTCCATTCGGCTTCGAGAACAGCGGGGGAGATTTATAAAACTGGAGTAATAAGGAAAGTGTCTTTAAAATTGTCCCAAAGCGACATAAGGATATGTATAAATGTTTATTGACATGTTTTTTAAGTGCTAACTGCAGTCAGTCGGCTTTTTTGAAAAGTGGAGTAGAAATTATCTTGTCCAAATAAGAAATGTGGCGCAATGTATTTATAAAGAAATACTCCAACTGCGCCAAAAATAAAGGCAGTTTTAGTGATAAAAACGCCAGGTATAACCTGTTCTTAATGGAACTATATAGCGATCGATATATGTGCAAAAAAAATTCTCATTTGCGAATTTTCTCAGAATATTCTCAGATAGCCATATTTATAAACTTGACTTTACTTCTTTATAAATGATCTGACATTACAAACTTTTTAGGGTTTGGGGGGGATCCTTTAGCACTGAATTTCTCTTGAACTAAAGAATGGAAAAAACTGAAATACAGCGTTTCATGGCCCAGGTTATAAGGGGCTCAATCGGAGCTGCATTTTGTTAAAGGATAGTAATACTTGCAAATTACTAATCCCCATATTGTAGCTTTTTTAAAAAGAAACTTATTTCCCCCAGTGTCATCTCTCAAACCCTTATGGTTTGAGAGATTATAGCACTCAAAGTTCCTTCCCCTTCCCTGACTGAACGCTGACTGCAGGGGAAGCTGTTGTACGACAATCTTATGTGCATCAGGCGGCTCTGCAGCTGAGCCGAGATCGCGTTTTTTAAAAAAGAATTCTTTCACTGAAAAGGTCTTCAACATGTGCTTGGTTTGCAAGCACATGTAGAAGACCATTTTAGTGAAAGAATTCTTTTTTATAAACGTGATCTCGGTTCAGCTGCAGAGCCGCCTGATGCAAGTAATACCAGATATCCCTGCAGTCAGCATTCAGTCAGGGAAGGGGGAGGGATCTTTCAGCGCTATCATCTCTCAAACCATAAGGGTTTGAGAGATGACACTGGGGGCAATACGTTTCCCTTTAACAAAGCTACAATATGGGGATTAGTAATTTGCAAGTATTACTATCCCTTTAAAGCGGAACTACCACCATAGTTAAAGTGGCCCTGCAATAATTAGGCAGAGGGCGACTAGCTTAATAATAGACAGGAAGCCAGACTTCAGCGCAGACATCTTGTCTGCGTGCCTGCACCGTCAGTCCCGGTCTTGATTAAAAAGTATTGCACTGTGCCAAAAGGCACCGGAAGGGACCAATGGTGCAGGTGCACAGACTGCACTAACCTGGGCGTCAGTGTCAGAAGATTAAGGATTCCTTTAGAATCAGGTAGTTCAGAAAGGCAGGATAACTATTATTAAGCTAGTCGCCATCTGCCTAATAATTGCAGGGCGACTTTAACTATGGTGGTAGTTCCGCTTTAAAGGTATTACTATTCCTTGAATACCTGTGATAGCTTCTATTGTGCTTTTATTATAAAACATTACTATCCCTTTAAAGAGAGAATAATGTCTGCATATGAAGTGAAGATTCATTTTTTTTTTTTAATCAAATAATGAATTGTACCTTTTGTAAATGTCCATAACGTTGTATTCTTTTGTAATTTTATTTTATTTTCTTACGTCATGTGGTGTCTCCTCAGAAGTGAAAATCTTGACCAGACAAATCGCAACGTGGGACAATAATGTGTCTATCAGTATAAGAAAAACCCTGTCCCCTTGATGAAGGGGAGCAGTGTTTGCCTTATGGCTGACACAATATTGTCCCTCGTTGCGATCCATCCGGACCGACTTTCATATATGAGGAGACTCTGCGTGTTGTAGGGAAAAGGGGCAGGAGGGGGAATCTGTGAAATAAAATTACATGAAGAATATAACCTTATAGGCATTTACAAAAGTAGAGTTCGTTATAAAAATAAGTATAATGAATACTCAAGTCTTCATATCCAGACATTATTATCTCTTTAACATTGCTGCATCTCCTTGGTCGATCTAGAGGCAAGTAGGACCCCCACTGAAGCAATTTCCTGTTATTCCAGAAGTGGGTAAACAACATACCTTCCTGACGCTAAAAGGCAATCGGATTTCTCATTGGATGGTCATTCTTCCTGCTTCGAAACAAACTGTTCTAATTCTCAGTGTTTTTTTTTGTTTTTAGCTCATAAAGAGTTCTGGAGAGTCTGTTTTGTATTGGCCATGTATGTTTGTAACTCATAATCCTTAATATTCGTTTTATTGCATGTGTCTGTATAGTTCAGCAATGTCTTTTTTTGAACAACTGGTGCCCAGGACTGTTCTCCATGTTTTAGATTAGGATGTACAGAGTGGTAGAGTTATATCGTCCTCCTGTGGAAGGTCTTTCTGCTCATTGGGAGACACCTTTCTGTGTCATAAGACACACTTGTGTATGTGAGGGTACTAATATCGCTCTTTCACCTGCCAGTTCTGCGGTAGCACCATTGCTGGGATTTGCCTGCTGTCTAGTAGCGTGATGCGCTTAGTTTCAGTGGATAACCCTAAGGACCGAGCAGACCTCTTACTTCCCAGGCGCTGCCTCTACGTGCTCAGGTGAGTGGTGAGCAATGTGTGCTACAACTTTTGTCCATCTTTTTATCTTATACTAGAAGATGTGTGGCATGGCTTTGCCAATGCAGTGAACCTTGTGTTTTTTTGTTTGTTTGTTTTTTTAATTGGTATTAAGTCAGACCAGGCATCAGGACCCCTCCTGATGTTCCCAGCTACTGATCTCCTAGCCAATTTGGCTGGGAGATCAGTAGAATAGATGCAGAGGAGAAAGAGGGCTCCCCTGCTTCTATTCTACCTAGAGCCAAGTAGGAGTGGGTTGATTCTGCAAACCCTTCTTTCACGTCTATGAGAGCTTCCCTCATTGACTTGAGAGAGTTTCCAGATCCCGCCCACTCCTACCCGGTTGCTCCGGGTACAGCGGAAGCAGGGGAGCTCTCTTGCTCCCGTGCGCTGCCTCTATTGATCTCTCAGCCAAATTAGCTGGAAGATCAGTAGCTGGGGGGCATCAGGAAGGGTCCTGATGCCCCACCAAGGGTCTGACTTTTTTTTGTTACCTGTTGGATGTGGAGGCGGGGACTTCGGCCTCCTTCTAAGCCAGGTAATGTTTATTTAAAAAAAAAAAAAGTGGTAGTTGATTGAGGAATCATAGGGCAATTATCATGTAGATGGATATCACCTCAGCAGGTCTGCTTCTCTGGGAGTAGACCTGTAGCGGAAGCCTGTGGTTCATTTTGAGCCCTGGTAGATCCCCGTAAGAGCTGGAAAAGACATATCAGGATAGACTAAAGGATCTGAACATGTATAGCTTGGAGGAGAGAAGAGAAGGGGGATCTAATAGAAACTACAAATACATGAAGGGATTCAACAAAGTGCAGGATGGAAGTATAGTAAGTGTTAGGACAAGAGGCCATAATCTAAAACTAGAGGGACACAGGTTTAGATGTAATGTAACAAAGTTTTACTTCACTGAGAGGGTAGTAGATAAGTGGAATAGCCTACCAGCGGAAGTGGTAGAAGTTAATACAGTGACAGAATTTAAGCATGCATGGGATAAGCATAAGGCTGTCCTTAACTTAAGAAAAGACCAAGGACCAAAAAAGGTTTGAGGTTTTTACAGTAGGAAAATGGCCAGACTAGATGGGCTGAAATGGTTCTTATCTGCAGTCAAATTCAATGTTTCTAGGATCAGTGGTCAGAAAAGTTGCCCTGTTGTCCTTCTGTAGTTCTCAGGAGAGACTGTGAATTCCAAAATCTGAAGTGTCTCAGTTCCGCTAAGCCAGCTCCCATACACTGCAAGGGACAGGACTGGGACTTCCTGTACGGTCAGAGAAGTGTCTTTTAAACCCCAAATGGCTGATTGGAGCAGATCTGAGGCTGCGTTGCAATTCATTGGATACCTCTCTGGCACTCTAAGGGTTAAACTGATTAACTCTACTTCTATCGGTATTCACTTACTTGTGTAATGTGCATATTTAAATACTGAGGGTGATGTACTGAAAACATTTTTTGCAATTCTGTTTCAAGCCAACTGGATCATAGAGAACAAATAAATAATTCCAAAATTTCCCATTGACTTGAAAGGAGCTTTTAAAGGGATAGTAATACTTCAAAATGACTATCCCTTATATTGAAGCCCTTAAAAAACTGAATTAAATGCCACCAGTGGCATCTCTCAAACCTTTATGGTTTGCAAGATAGCCGCTTTTAAACTTTGCTCTCCCCTGACGTCAGCGTTCTTGCTGCAGCAGGGAAATCCGTTCATTGAATCAAGCGGAGGCTCTTCAGCAGAGCCAGATCTCGTTATAGAAGAAACGATCCTTCACTAAAACGGTCTTGGTTACCAAGCACACGTAGAACACCGTTTTAGTGAAGGATAATTTCTTCTGTAACGCGATCTGGCTCTGCTGAAGATCCTCCGCTTGATTCAATGAACGGATTCCCTTGCTGCAGCAAGAACGCTGACATTAGGGGAGAGGCAGGGGAGAGGGAAGTTTAAAAGTGACTATCTTGCAAACCATAAAGGTTTGAGAGATGCCACTGGTGGCATTTAATTCAGTTTTTAAAGGGCTTCAATATAAGGGATAGTAATTTTGAAGTATTACTATCCCTTTAAAGGGATAGTAACACTTCGTTTTAACTTTATTTTATTTTGTAGGCATTAAAAAACCATGAAGAATGATATAAGTCTTATCTCTCAAACCTTTATGGTTTATGAGATATTCACAAGCAAAGTTCCCCTCCCCGCCCCTTTTTCCTAGTGTAAGACATCTCTTCTCAGATGTGGATCAGGTTGTATGACAGTACAGATAACAGAAGGGGACAATTTTCTTTGTATGAAAACAATGAAAGCCCTTCCCCCCTTGAAAAGTTTTTCAGCTTTTTCCATTATCTTAATTGAAGATTGTCCCTCTCTGCAGTCTACCTGGGCATCTCCCTTCTTATCTGGTTGAACAGGGGGGGGATACTTTGTTTGTGAATATCTCTTAAACCATAAAGGTTTCAGAGATAAGACTTATATCATTCTTCATGTTTTTTTAATGCCTACAAAATAAAATAAAGTTAAAATGAAGTATTACTATCCCTTTAACACTGTGAAGGTTAGCAATGTTCCAGTATGTTGTGAAGGATTGCGTTGGAGATCTCTAGCATTTTATTTATTTTCTTTAACTTTTTGAATGCCGGAGGGGTATGCAACTCATTGCAAAGCAATGTGTAGTGCACATCTCTGGAGATGAAATTGGTGTGCCTGTTTTTTTTTTTGGGGGGGGTTTCGTGACAGATGTGTGTAGTGTACCCCTCTGGCACTCAAAGGGTTAATATATCAGTCTTACCGTGTGTAATGTATTTCAAACTTAGAGAACCTGTTAGCAACCTGTTTTCATACAAATTCCCACAGTCCTTTTCACGCCTCTCTTTATCACAGTGGTGCCACTCGCTACGACTTCACACATGAAATCCTGCGGGATGAGGAATCCCTCTTCAACGGGTCGAGAGTCCCACGTGAACGTCGCATCGCCATCATTTGTAGGAACCTCCCTGTGAGCTGACAGTCCTGGGGTGGAGTCCATACACCATACCCATGGCCTTAAAGGTGCAACCACATGCAAGAATGCAACCTTGTAGGACTTGCGTATCAAAGAACAGTGGAGCAATAACGAAAACCTATTGGATTGAAATATGATTTTTCCTTGAGATATATAATCTATTCGTGTTGAAGCAGTGCTTTTGGGACTTTTAACTCCAACAAATTGCTGCACTCCTTCTTGGTACATGTCCTCTTGTAGAGCCACTAACCCCAAAAGACAAGGGGGTCCCTATTACATGTGTACAAGAAAATAAGCATCCATTCAACCTCAAAATTTCTAGGGGAGGGGCTTCATGCTTCAGATGGAGCCCCCCACTAAAATCCTGCTTCAGGTCAAAGCATTAGTAGTCTTTCCTGTTTGATGGCTTCCCTTGAGCGTAAGCACCGTTTGTGCGAAACGCGTGAGACTATCACTCGTCAGTGATCTGTGCATTTTTCTAAATGTCTGTCAGTCTCCGATGATAGGTTTCTTTAGAATATGGCACTTTAAAGAGGTAATACATGTATTAAGATGGTAATCACCATGTTTACTTATTGAAGGGCGACTTATTACCACCTGAAAGTTCCGTTTTAACCCCTTAAGGGGCTGGCACTTAAAGGAACAGTAATGTCCCATCCTATCCTATCCTATATAATAATAATTCATTAAGTGTGTGTTTGTCAGAAGCTGTCATGCGCAGTAGAGACAGATGCATGCGCTTCACTCATGAGCAGAACAGACTGCCCACGCTGTGGCTGATAACGGAGCGGGGTTCCAAATTCATTGCAGAGAGGACTATGGTCTGAATTCGGAGTGTCGCGCTCGGTATCAGCCGCGGCGCGGGGAGTCTCTACTGTGCATGACTGCACCGCGGCCGTTGCTGAGTGGCACTGTGGCCCGTTTGCACGGGCTCTTCAACTAGTAAAAAATATTTAGAGTTAGGTAGTGATTAAAAAAAAGAAACTAATTGCCACAAACCCTATCTCTCAAACCGCTATGGTTTGAGAGATATAGGGATTCAAAGTTTCCCCTCCCCTTCTCCTGATGTCAGCTGTAAAGATGACAGCAGGAGAATCGAGTCGTACGACTCGAGGAGGCTCTGCAGCAGAGCCGAAATCATGTTATTGCAAAATAATTCATTCATTGGAAAGGTGCCTGGTTTGCACGCACACTTTGCAGACTTTGAATGAATTCTTTTTAAGTAACGCATTTCCGGCTCTGCTACAGAGCCGCCTGCTGGTCCCTGGACTGGGATCTCCTGCTGTCAGCTAGACACTGACATTGGGCGGGGGGGGGGGGGCTCTGAATCCCTATATCTCTCAAACCATAGCGGTTTGAGAGAGAAGGTTTGTGGCAATTAGTTTCTCTTTTTAATCACTACCTAACTCTAAATATTTTTTAAGGGACATTGCTGACCCTTTAAGGATCACGGACCTGTTTTTTTTTTTTTTTTTTTCTTAGGCATCCGGTTCCTGGCTCCCTGAACAGCTTGCAGACGCGCGAGGAGCCCAGAATTCCATGACAGTTCTGGCACATCCTGGGTCCTTAATGCAAAACAACCCATGAGGTGTCAGGACCGTTATGGGGTTAAAGGGAAATTATCAACAAAATATGAAAAGGGCTCAAATTCATTAATTCTTTGCATGCCTCTGTGGCACTGAACAGGTTGATTTTGTTTACTCCTAGATAACTTTTTTGCACTCCGTACCACTCTGGCACGCAAAGGGTTAAAAGTGACCACGTTTTGTTTTGTTTTGTTTGTTTTTTTTTTTTTGTTTTTTTTTAATCAGACCTGTTTAAAATAATGACCAAACCACAAACGGTTGATAATCATTTTGAGATTAAAACCCACGCACTTCAGTTCACTGAAACTCTTATCTCTTTATCTGTGTCATTACATACATTGCCCTTATCATGTGTATAAACAAACAGGGGTCACATGGTCTTCCACAGATGTCTCCAAATGAGTAGGAACGTTTGAAGTGGATGTGTCACCTATGCACAACATGCCAGAAATTGTTAGGTGACACATCCAATACCATCAAAACGTTATTTATTTTTTATTTTCAATTTCCATTTAGTTTAAATATAACTTACAAATGTCTGGGCTGCAGCCACTTCCGCATAGACTGCAGCCCAACGCTCTGCCTCAGCTCTCCTCCTTCCTCCAATAATGGAGGCTTCAGTCTGGAAGCTGGAGCACTCTCATTGGCTAGATATCGATCTCTGCCAATGAGAGCGCTCTAGCTTACTGACAGAAGCCTCTGTCATTGGAGGAAGGAGGAGAGCAGAGGCAGAGCTCTGTAACCACAGAGAACCGCAGTCATCTGGAAGTGGCTGCAAGACTTTTGTAAGTTAATTTTAAACACAATGAACTTGAAAATAAAAAAATAAATAAAGTTTTGATGGTATTGGATGTGTCACCTAACTATTTATTGCATGTTGTGCATAGCTGATACATCCACTCTGGGATTTATGAACCCAAGAAACAGTTTTTACAAATGCAGGCTAGGAGTTTAACCCCTTGAGTGTCAGAGGGGTACACAATGCGTTGCGCACCCCCCTGGCACTCAAATGTTAAGAGTATGAAGTTTATTCTTCTTTTTTTTTTTTTTTTTTTTTTTTTGTGTGCGCGTTAATGTCCCTTTAAGAGTTCTGGTCAGCTCAACCTCCTGCAGCTATTCAGGACTACAATACCCACCATCTGCAGGGATGGGAAGTATAGTCCTAAACAGCTAGAGGATGTCAGATTACCCACTAATGCATTAAGCAGTCTAACTTTGCAATATTTCACCATAATCAATTGTTCTGTGTATCTGTAAATTAAAGGGACAGTAATGTCCCATAAAAAAAGTCTTATACTTTTGTAGAAAATAAAAAAATAAACTCTATGGCACAAATCTTATCTGTCAAACCGCTATGGTTTGAAAGATCTATGTTTTCAAAGTCCTCCCCTTCTCCTGATGTCGGCGTCTAGCTGACAGCAGGAGATACCAGTCCAGGAACCAGCCTGTGACTCTGCAGCAGAGCTGAAATCGCGTTCTTGGAAAAGAATTACTTAATTGGAAAGATCTACAAAGTGAGCCGGGTTTGCAAGCACACTTTGCAGACCGTTCCAATGAAGTAATTCTTTTTAAATAATGCAATTTTGGCTCTGCTGAAGAGCCTCCTCGAGTTGCATGACTCGAATCTCCTGCTGTCAGCTTTACAACTCCCATCAGGAGAAGGGGAGGGAGGGGGAACTTTGAATGCCTATAACTCACCTACATTTAAAGGGATAGTATTACTTCAAAATTACTATCCCTCATATTGTAGCCCTTAATAAACTGAGTTAAATGACACCAGCGGCATCTCTCAGACCTTTATGGTTTAAGAGATAGCCGCTTTTAAAGTTTCCTCTTCCCTGCTGTCAGCGTTCTGCTGCCAGCAGGAGAATCCGGTCTCTAAATCAAGAGGAGGCTCTTCAGCAGAGCCGATATCTTGTTATGGAAGGAAAAATGATTCATTGAAACAGTCTTCTATGTGTGCTTGGTAACCAAGCACACGTAGAAGACTGTTTCAATTAATCATTTTTCCTTCCATAACGAGATATCGGCTCTGTTTAAGAGCCTCCGCCTGTCCCGGGACCGGATTCCCCTGCTGGCAGCAGAACGCTGACAGCAAGGGAGCGGAAACTTTGAAAGCAGCTATCTCTTAAACCATAAAGGTCTGAGAGATGCCGCTGGTGTCATTTAACTCAGTTTATTAAGGGCTACAATATGAGGGATAGTAATTTTGAAGTAATACTATCACTTTAAGCAGGAAATCATTTAAATCCTGGCCTGTTGGTGGCTCTTAAAGGGATAGTAATGTTTCACAATAAAAGCAGCTCCAACTACTCTTCATAGTATTTAGGCTATGGAGAGTGTTATTTCAATACTATCAGAGTTGTAGTTGAAGAGTAATTGAATGATAAAGTATCCCCCTCCCACCCCTTTTACTGATGTACCACTGCTCACCTCAGAGCAGCAAGACTGTCCAGATGGATCGCAGAGCGGGACAATCTTCAGTGATCTTAAGGAAAAACCTGTCGGGGGGGGGGGGGGGGGGGGGTAGGGTTTTCCTTATGCTCACAGTAAGATCTTTCTGGTCCCAGGACCAGATTCCACATCTGAGGGGAGGTGGCTTACACTAGGTAAAAGAGGCAGAGTACTACAACTCTGACAGTACTGAAATAACACTCTCCATGGCCCAAATACTATGAAGATTAATTGGAGCTGCTTTTATTTTGAAACATTACTATACCTGTAAGGGTTGAACTTGGACACTCCCTACTATAGGTAACAGGTAACCTTTGGCTCTCCAGTTGTTGGAGGCTACAACTTCCATCTTTCAAAGCCAAGCCGACGATTGATTCGGGATGACGGGAACTATAGTCTTCAACAGGTGGAGAGCCTTATTCTGCCCAATCCCTGCTCTAGACGGGTAAATCCTTCCCTGCATCATTTCCTGTGATTTACTTCTTCTCCCCCTACCTGCCCATATGAAGATTTTACCCTGTCAGACGTTTGATTTTATAACTTTTTTTTTCTTCTTGTAAATCTTTACCCTTCATATTCTTATTCACTCCGGACTCTGAACACATGACAATAATTTAATACCTCAAATTTTATTTTTATGAAAATGTTTGTCTTAAAGATTTGCAACAGAATAAATAAATAATTTATCAGTTTATAAATAAAAGATTGTTGTTTTTCTTTCTCTTTTCTCTGAGCACAAACAAGAGTTATCGCATGAAAGGAGACACTGCTTAGTGATGGGGACGTCGGATATGTGTCTCGTGTGCTAGTTATTGTCTCTCTTGTGTAGACACCTGCAGAATATTGCATTATTTACCTTTTAAAGGATAACTAACATCTCCTAATAATAACACCCAATTAGCTTTATTATGTCTGGAAAATCATAGTGGCCCTTATGAATTTTGCCATTGTGCCTTTGTTCAAGAGATAACCTCTTCGATCAGTCCTGGATGTCAAGTGCATAGAGGCAGCCATGACAGCTGGCAATTTTTCAAACTGAAGCAGGTAGAGTACATCCTACTTAAGGTGTGTGTGCAACCCCTTTGGTCATTTTGAAGGGTTAAGATTACCATGTGCAGTGCACCTGGATGGACATGATTAACCCCTTAAGGACCTCACGGTCAAGGGGTGGGGTGCTATGGAGGACCAGGGCACATTTTTCTTTTTTAAATATTTTTTTATTTATTTTATTGATTTGCAGAGCGGTGTACACCTGCACTGCAAACACAAACTTCTGTGATGTGCAAGGACCGTCACCGGTTCTTAACATCTGGACATGGTCCTGGCATGTCAACAGTCGTTACAGTGTTAAATATGCTGTCGTTTGAACTACTTAGCAAGCCTTAGGATAGTGTGGCCATAGTAAGGTTAGTTGGAGTTTATTAATATGTGGTGGTAGTTCTCCTTTAAAGGGATAGTAATGTCAGAAAAAAAGTATTAACTATATGGTAGATACAATTAAAAGAGAGTACTTGCACTGATTCGTATCTCTCAAACCGTTATGGTTTGAGAGATGTAGGAAAATAAAGTTCTCCGCTCCCTCCCCTTTCTGCTTCACGAGCTGTAAAGCTGTCAGAAGCAGATTCTGGTCACTTTGGTCACTTGACCAGATGTGGCTCTTCAGCAGCACCAATATAACAATATCTAAAGATAAATACTTAATTTGGAACGGTCTGCAAAGTGTGCCTGGCTTGCAAGCACACTTTGTAGACCGTTCCAATGAAGTATTTATTTCTGAATAGCGTGATTTCAGCTCTGCTGAAGAGCCTCTGTCTGGTCAAATGACTGGAATCTGTAGCTGTCAGCTAGATGGCAGACTTGAGTAAAACAGACAGGAAAAGGTAACTTTAACAAGTTATAGCTCGCAAACCATAAAGGTCTGAGAGACAAGACTTACATAGATGTTAATCTTTTTTAATGTCTACAATATTAAATCAACTTAAAATTAACCATTACTACCCCTTTAAGGACCAGAAATGGATATAATGCATTCCATTTCACACCCCTCTTGTCCTTAAAGTGTTTAACCCTTTGAGTGCCAGAAAGGTATCCAGTGTATTTACCTCTCTGGCATTCAAAGGGTTAAGCTTAGTGTTTACTTTTGCATTAAAGAGCTAGTAATGGTACGATATTAAGTTATATCTGATTATTCATTATACATTTTTATGGTTTGCTTTTAAAACGTTGCATTTAAAACATTGTGCGGCTCCACGCAGCATTAAGCATGTCGCTGCAATGAAAAGGTCAACATGAGAATCTTGCCCTGCATAAAATCACCAGATTCTCATGTCACATCCTTAAACAGAGCTTCAACTCAACACACAGCATTGGCCACATACCTAAGGAACTACAAGCAACACTGGACATTACAATTGTAGCAGCACAATGTTTTAAATGGATACCCTTTTTTATAATGCTCTGTACCATTGTAAATGTCCATATCGGTATAATCTTCTTAAAATTTTATTTTAAAATTTGCAACACCCCTTTTCCCTACGTCAGGCAGAGTTTTCTCAGATCTGAACGCCGGTCACTTGACCGGACGGATTGCAATGATGGACAGTATTGTCTGTGTCTGTATAAGGAAAATCCTGTCCCTCTGACAAAGCAAGGAAGGGTTTCCCATATGCTGACACAGTATTATCCCTCATTGTGATCCATCCAGACAGGCTTTCAGATCTGAGGATACTATGTCTGGTGTAGGCAAAAGGGGCGGGAGGCAGTACTTTAAAGTAAAATTACAAGAAGACTACAACGATTTTGTACATTTTTACAATGGTACAGAGCATTATAAAAAATAAATAAATAAATAATGAATACTCGGGTATAACTTTTATTTCTTGCCATCACAATCTCTTTAATTAAAGACCATGTTGACCAGACTAGTGCTTTGATCTGGTAGTGCAAGGCTTAAAGTGATGGCAATGTCTATTGAAAATTAGTTGCCCGAGTCTTCTGTATAATAAAAGGAACAGATTGAACTATGTGTAAGTACTCACTTCTTTGTAGATCAAAAGTTATGAAGCACTGAAGATCCACCTCCCTTTCTAGCCGCCTCCCACGGAATCTGAGATCGGGTCGTGCGAGTCGAAGGCTGCAGCGAGGGACAAACTTCAGTCAGTAAGTATAAGGGAAATCCTGCCACCCCCTTGACGAAGGAGGGCAGGATTTCCCTTTCTTTACTGAAGTTTGTCCTTTGCTGCAGCCGTCCCGACCCGCCTGCATCTTCTGACTGATGTAGGGAGAAGGGGCGGGTGGTGGATCTTAGACATAGTGCTGAGTAAAAAAAAAAAAAAAAAAAAAAAAAAGATTATCCCACCTATGGTATATTATTTATATATATATATATATATATATATATATATATATATATATATATATATATATATATATATATAATATATATCTTCTATTGCTGTCTGTGGAAGAGCTGAGCTTTAGGTTGCAACTTTTCATAGAATACAGAAGACTCGGGCAACTAATATTACATAGACATTACTATCACTTTAATACTTATTAAAGGGATAGTAATACTATAAATGTAAAAAAAAATATGTTGTAGGGTTTATCCCCCTGAGTAAAACAAGAGTACTCCCACTGCTGAAAGGCATTTCATTCAAAAGTTATTCATTTTCAAACTTGAATTTTTTAGGTGCAATATCACAGTGGCCTGAAATTGTACAGTGGCGCTGTTGCTACACCATCCTATGGACAGCTCTGGTCCCGGGACCATAAATCTCCACAGGATGGTGTAGCAACAGCGCCACTGTACAATTTCAGGCCACTGTGATATTGCACCTAAAAAATTCAACTTTGAAGATGAATAACTTTTGAATGAAACACCTTTCAGCAGTGGGAGTACTCTTGTTTTACTCAGGGGGATAAATCCTACAATATATATATTTTTTTTTATATTTTAAAATTTGCATCTGGCAATATAAGATACCACCTTTTGTGCATGCACAGTAGTAATATTGGGTTTCAGCAGTTGCTAGTATCACGTGAGTAACTCTGTAAGTATTTACATGTGTGCTACTGGATCAGTGTAGTGCTAGTCAGGTCATTATGGCCTTGTGGTGCAATGTTTTGGATAACTCTATCACTTAATGGGTTATACAATGTTAGGGTTTATTATTCCATTGAAATTTCACACAGATGACGTTCAGAAGTGTCCAAAATCACCCATCTTTTTGTTGGTCATTTTTAATTTCAAACAATAGTTCCTTTGATATTTAGCTTTTATTTATGTGTGAGTTTATCCAGCTGAGCTAGTACATCTTCGTATAGGAAGTGGCAGTCGGTAATGCAGAGCAGTGTGGCATGTTTGAGTCCTCCAGGCATGCCTGGAGGACTTGTACTAACTGACAAATAAATAAAATTAAATATCTTATAATCTGTTGTTTTAAATAAAATAATCACCTAGTTGTTACAAAGTGATAGTTGCACTTTAAAGACTTGCAGAGCATCACTGCATTAACACATAGCCTCTTAGAGATCTGCATAGCTCTGTTCCAGTACACCTGCAGAACATCGCTACATTAATGCCTTCCTGGTACATAGAGAATATTGCACTATTAAAAAAGGAGTAACTTTTTTCAAAATTCTAAATGTATATGTATATATTGGAAGATTTTTTCTGCTGAGTAAAAAAGGATTATCCCACCTATGGTATAACAATTAGCAACCATGCTGCCTAGTGTCAGATGGAATTTTTTTTTCTATTGCTGTCTGTGGGAGAGCTGAGCTTTAGGTTGTAACTCTTCATAGAATGTTATTATAACCTCTCCACCTCTTCATGACAGTTTGAACAATATACAACATTTGAATGACGTGTCTCCTGACAGAGAGTACCCTTGAGTTACACAAGACCAAATTCCCTATAATATTTTTTTTCCCGACCCAGGACCTGTCTGTAATTGCTTCATTACCCCCAGAAACTTTCAAATAGTGCTGGAGCACCCCCCAGAGATCTGCAGAGTTTTCTGATAGATGTCCATAAATAATCCTTCTTTTTCTTCCATCTTGGAAGTTTGACACCACCATGTTTGGGTCGCCTCTTTGCTCTGTCCCTTCTTACTTCATTACCCATATATGAAGTGCTTCATTCCATCTCCAATCTCAGGGCAGCTGTTATATTAACAGGGGGTGGCAGGTGTTACATATGCTGTCACAAAATCAGCCTCAGTCTTTCTGCCTCTGCCATCTTTGTAGTCAATGACCCACTTCTTTCACCCTCAAATGATCAGAGGGGTGTACGTTGCATTGCAATGTGTTGCACACCTCTCTAGCCCCTTTTAAAGGGTTAACTCATCCAACACAACCGCAGGCTGCGGCAGACAGCTGTTCAACTGTGTGCCACCTATGGTTGTCATCCAGAAAGGCCACGTCCTCGTAGTGGGTGGGGCGGCAGCACGGGCCGCCGAAGATCTTCTCCTCCAGAAGGGATGGAAGGTCGCTCTTCTGCAGTAAGCGTGAGAGTGTAAGGTCATGGTTGGTACGAGATCTGGGGCAGCCGCCTCCGCAGTACTTGAAGAGGACGCTCTCCTCTGAATCGTACCCAAGCCCAAGGTCACCAACTCTAAGAAGCAGTGTCTTCAGTCGACACTCCCGCTCATCCATTCGTGGACGACCAAGCTGTGCCAGCCGCCTCCTTACCCGCAGCCTGGGGGCATCAGCAAACATTGAGAAGGAACTGCTCCTACCTGCAGGAAGACAAAAATGGAGCTGTCATTTCCACCTGTACCTTGCACAGCCTTGTCATAGTCACCTATTTGTAATCCGATCCATACAGCTGCTTTTTCTTAACCCCTTAGGGACCAATGACATGACAGTTCTTTGCTTAGCAGTGTCAGTGAGTGGGGAGGTAATGTAGGGATAAGACAGGAAGTCAGTGCTAGGGGAGGTGGATAATGCATTGCTGTGCAGTGTCAGTGAGTGGGGGAGGTTATGTAGAGATAAGACAGGAAGTCGGTGTTAGGGGAGGTGGATAATGTATTGCTGAGCAGTGTCAGTGAGTGGGGAGGTAATGTAGGGATAAGACAGGAAGTCTGTGCTACGGGAGGTGGGCAATGCAATACTGAGCAGTGTCAGTGACTGGGAAGATAACCTAGGTATACATTTAACAAACGGAAAGTCAGCACATCATATCCTGACAATTACAAATATAAAAAAAAAAAAAACAACTGTTGCTGGCAGGTAATGTAGGGATAAGAGAAGAAATTAGTGCGAGGGGAGGTGGTCAGTACATTGCTGAGCAGTGTCTGTGAGTGGGGTAGGTAAGGCCATCAGGGGAGGGCTGGTCTGGGGGGCAGGGGGGCAATTGCCCCCGGGGCTGGTCATTTGTCTGGGCTGGTGGGCCACTGCCTCACTCAATCTCCCACTTCTAAATGGAGCTAAATTAGTGATACCACAGAGCTTACATTTGAAATTAATCTAAATACAATCCAAATAGAGCTACACTAGTAGTATAGCCCATTTCCCTTGTAAGCGCTATGGCACCAATAGTGTAGCTTTATTTAAACTGTAAGCACTGTAGTATCACTAATGTAGCCCCATTTCAACTGTAAGCTCTGTGGTATCACTTGCCTTACTTCACAACATTAAGGACAATTTTAAAATTAACGAAACAGGGGTGGGCTGGGGCCACTTGATTGTATTTGCTTTCTGGGTTGTATGTTGCCAGCCCTCCCCTGAAGGCCATGACAGGATGTTGGTGCTAGTGGAGTTGGACAATGCATTGCTGAGCAGTGTGAGTGACTGGGGGAGGTAATGTAGGAATTAGACAGGAGGTCAGTGCTAGGGTAGGTAGGTAGTCAACACATTGCTGAGCGGTGTCAGTGAGTGGGAGAGGTAATGTAGGGATGAGACAGGAAGTCAGTGCTAAGGATGGTGGTCAACACATTGCTGAGCAGTGTCTATGAATGGCAGAGGTAATATAGGGAGAAGACAGGAAGTCAGTGGTAGGGGAGGTGGACAGTGCATTGCTAAGCAGTGTCAATGAATGGAAGAGGTAATGCTGGGATAAGAAAGGAAGTCATTGCTAGGGGAGGTGGGCAATGCATTGCTCAGCAGTCAGTGAGTGGGAAGGTAATGTAGGGATAAACAGGAGGTACATGCTGGGGAGGTGGGCAATGAATTGCTGAGCCATGTCAGTGAGTGTAGGGGGGGTGTAATGTAGGGATAAGACAGAAAATCAGTGCTAGCAGTGTTGGGCAATGCATTGCTGAACAGTGCCAGTGTGTGTGTGTGTGTGGTGACAGGAGGTCAGTACTAGGAGAGGTGGATATTGCATTGCTGAGCAGTGTTAGCGAGTGGGGGACGTAATGTTGGGATAAGACAGGAAGTCACTGCTTCGGGAGGCAAAATTCATAGGGGCCACTAGAATTTTCTGGTCTTAGTAAAATATGTGGGGAAATTATTAGGAGGTGTTTGTTCTTCATTAATGATAGCAACAAAGACCAGAGCAGAGTATTGGATACTCCGCTCTTCCCACAATTTGATGAATTACAGCATTTCAAATCAAAATGTATCCTTATTGTCCTATTCCCTTATCCCAAAGTGTTACTCTGAACTACCCTCACTTAGAATTTATATAAATCCTCTGGAAATACTTATACTATAGATACAGACAAATCCCTCCTCTTAATAGATACTAGTAGAGACTGACAAATCCCTCAATAGGATACTATAGATACCGACAAATTGCTCCTCACAATAGATACTGACAAATCCCTCTTCACAAAAATACTAATAGATATTGACATATCTCTCCTAACAATAGATACTAGTAGATACTGACAAATCCCTCAAAAAGATACTAATCGATACTGACAAATCCCTGAAAAGAGACCAATAGATACTAATAAATAACTATTCACAACAGATACTGACAAAACCATGCTCACAAAAGATACTAATAGATACTGTCAAATCTCTATACACAATAGATACTAATATATACTGACAAATCTCACCTCACAATAGATACTGATAAATCCCTGCTCACAAATGATAGTATAAGATACTGACAAATCTCTCTTCACAATAGATACTGACAATTCCCTCCTCAGAATAGATACTAAAAGATACAGGTGCATCTCTCCTCATAATAGATATTAACAAAACCCTGCTCACAAAAGATGCTAATAGATACTGACAAATATCTCTTCACAATAGATACTAAGAGATACTGACAAATTCCTACTCACGGTAGATACCAGTAGATGCTTGCACATCCTTCAGAAATATACTAATAGATACTGACAAATGTCCCTTCACAATAGATACTAACACATTACTGCTCACAAAAGATAGTAACAGATACTGACAAATCTGTCCTTGCAATATACTAATATATACTGACAAATCCCTGCTCACAATAGATACTAATACATATTGACAAATCCATCCTCACAATTTATACTAATATATATTTTCAAATCCATCACAATAGGTACTAACAGATACTGACAAATCCTTCCTTACAATAGATACCAATAGACACTGACAAATCCTTCCTTACAATAGATACTAATAGATACTGACAAATCCTTCCTTACAACAGATACTAATAGATACTGACAAATCCCTTCCTACAATAGATACTAACAGACTCTGACAAATCCTTCCTTACGATAGATATTAATAGATACTGACAAATCCTTCCTTACAATAGATACCAATAGATACTGACAAATCCTTCCTTACAATAGATACTAATAGATACTGAAATATCCTTCCTTACAATAGATACTAACAGACTCTGGCAAATCCATCCTTACAATAGATACTAATAGATACTGACATATCCCTTCTCACAATAGATACTAATGGACACTGACAAATCCTTCCTTACAATAGATACTAATAGACACTGACAAATCCCTTCCTACAATAAATACTAAGAGACGCTGACAAATCCTTCCTTACAAGAGATACTAATAGACACTGACAAATCCCTTCCTACAATAAGTACTAATAAACGCTGACAAATCCTTCCTTGCAATAGATACTAATAGGTACTGGAAAAATCCCTTCTCAAAATAGATACTAAGAGACACTGACAAATCCATCATCACAATAGTTTCTGATAGACACTGACAAACCCCTCCTCACAATAGATACTAATAGACACTGACAAATCAGTCCTCACAATAGATACTGACAAATCCATTGCCTCAAACAATACTATAAGGTACTAATAAATACTTACAAATCTCTCCTCACAAAAGATACAAATGAAGTTCCACAAAACAGTCCTCACAATATATATTAATAGATATTGACAAGTCCCTTCTCACAATAGATACTAATAGATACTAACAATTCCCTCCTCACAATAGATTCTAACAATTTCTTCCTCACAAAAGATACTAATAGATATTGACAAGTCCCTTCTCACAATCAATATTAATATATACTAACAAGCCCCTCCTCACAGACAATACTAATATGTACTAATACACACTTGCAAATCCCTCCTCACAATAGATACTAATAGATACTAGCAATTCCCTCCTCACAAACAATACTAACAAACAGATACTAATAAATACTTACATGTCCCTCATCCCAATAGACACTGACAAATCCTTCCTCATAAACAATACTAACAGATACTAATCAATACTTACAAATCCCTCCTCAAAATAGATACTAATAGATACTGACCATTCCATTCACAATAGATATTAATAGATACTGACAATTCCCTCCTCACAAACAATACTAACAGATACTAATAAATACTTACAAATCCCTCCTCACAATAGATGCTAATAGATACTGACAAATCCATTCACAATAGATATTAACAATTCCTTCCTCCTAAACAATACTAATAGATACTAATAAATACTTACAAGTCCCTTCTCAAAATAGACACTGACAAATAATTCCTCACAAACAGTACTAATAGATACTAATAAATACTTACAAATCACTCCTCACAATAGATACTAACAATTCCCTCCTCACAAGCAATACTAACAGATACTATTACATACTTACAAATCCCTCCTCACAATAGATACTAATAGATACTGACAAATCCATTCACAACAGATATTAATACATACTGACAGTTCCCTCCTCACAATAGATACTAATAGATACTGACAAATCCGTTCACAATAGATACTGATAGATACTGACAATTCCCTCCTCAAAAACAATACTAACAGATACTAATAAATACTTACAAATCCCTCCTCACAATAGATACTAATAGATACTGACAAATCCATTCACAATAGATATTAAGAGATACTAAGAATTCCCTCCTCCTAAACAATACTAATAGATACTAATACATACTTACAAATCCCTCCTCACAATAGATACTAATAGATACTGACAATTCCATTCACAATAGATATTAATAGATACTGACAATTCCCTCCTCCTAAACAATACTAATAGATACTAATAAATACTTACACTTCCCTCCTCACAAAGGATACTAATAGATACTGACCATTCCATTCACAATAGATATTAATAGATACTGACAATTCCCTCCTCCTAAACAATACTAATAGATACTAATAAATACTTACAAATCCCTCCTCACAATAGATACTAATAGATACTGACAAATCCATTCACAATAGATATTAATAGATACTGACAATTCCCTCCTCACAAAACAATACTAACAGACACTAATAAATACTTACAAGTCCCTCCTCAAAATAGATACTAATAGATACTGACAATTCCATTCACAGTAGATACTAATAGATATTGACAATTCCATTCACAATAGATATTAATAGATACTGACAATTCCCTCCTCACAAAACAATAGTAACAGATACTACTAAATACTTACAAATCCCTCTCATCGATAGATACTGACAAATCAGTCCTCACAATAGATACTAATAGATACTGACAAATCCATTCACAATAGATATTAATAGATACTGACAATTCCCTCCTCACAAAACAATACTAACAGACACTAATAAATACTTACAAGTCCCTCCTCAAAATAGATACTAATAGATACTGACAATTCCATTCACAGTAGATACTAATAGATATTGACAATTCCATTCACAATAGATATTAATAGATACTGACAATTCCCTCCTCACAAAACAATAGTAACAGATACTAATAAATACTTACAAATCCCTCTCATCGATAGATACTGACAAATCAGTCCTCACAATAGATACTAATAAATACTGAAAAATCCTTCCTCACAAGATTCCCTCTCCTTAGTTTTTTTAATTCTATTTTATTGTGTACGTAAACACAAATGAAATGACTAGTGGAAAGTACATATCCGCTACAAAACATAGTCAATTAAAAAAAGCAAGTAAGTAGTTATATATCAACGTAAAAAGACGAAATACAGCTCTGTTCCTCTGTGAGAAAAGTAAATAGTTAGGGTGACCAGTGACACTTTGAGTGCCAAAGAGGTGTCTGACCCTTTTCCAAACAATGCATTGCATTTACTTCTGGCATTCAAAGGGTAACTATACCTTTGCAGACTCTGAATAGTTAATTATAATAGAATATATAATTAAAATAACAAAACATATCAACTATCCCATAAAGGCTCCACAGCTAGAGGCATATCAAACTCCATCTTGTCAGTTAAAACTTAAAGCTGGTCATTTCTCATTCAAAGCCAACTGCAAGACACTTAAAGGGATAGTAATGTTTCACAAAAACAGCAGCTCCAATTAATTATCATAGTATTTGGACCATGGAGAGTGTTATTTCAATGCTGTCAGAGTTGTACTTCAAGAGTAATTGAATGATAAAGTATCCCCCTCCCGCCCCTTTTACCTAGTGTAAGCCATCTCTCCTCAGATGTAGAATCTGGTCCATAGACCAGACAGCTCACAGCAAGGGACAATCTTCTTCCTATGAGAACAATGAAAGCCCTGTCCCCCTTGACTGTTTTTTCAAGTTTTTCCCCTTATCTTATTTGAAGATTGTCCCTCTCTGCAATTCACTCAGACACATCCTGCTGCTCTGAGGTGAGCAGTGTTACATCAGTAAAAGGGGTGTGAGGAGGATACTTTATCATTCAATTACACTTGAACTACAACTCTGACAGTATTGAAATAACACTATGACTCAATTACTATGAAGATTAATTAGAGCTGCTCTTATTATGAAACATCACTATCCCTTTAAAAAAATGTATTCTGTGAAACTACATAAGAATTGGTACAACCCTGCAACATGTGTTTTCTATAAGTGCCCTGCATTAAAGGGGAGGTCTTGTCGCTTTGTGTGCTGCAATGGGCTGAATTCCATTACAGGTAATAGCAGCATCACTGCTTTTATCTCCAAAGCTCCCCTATCTATGAACAAAATTTATCACCTACTATGGAATTCACATTGTGATTTATTCACTTCTGTATGGAATTCAGAGACTATTTGTTATATGTTGCAGTGAGCCAGCGTTCCTAATCTTATGGGAAATATTCCTTTATTATGATAATTGTATGTATGTATATTTGTATGTATATTTTTATTTATATAGTTCTAACCTATGTACTTGGCACTTTACAGTTTACATTTTGTATAGAAGGGGGGTACAATAAGTGCAGTGATGAAGTGCTTATATAGACAAGCATTATGGGAACACCAGGAGAGTATACATTAGGACAGGGCTCAAAATTTCCACTCGCCACTAGCCAGTGACGAGTGAAAATTTAGCCCTGGCGAGTAAAAATTCAGCCCTGGTGGGTATGGTATGGCTTGCAGTGGAGAGTAACTTTTCAGGTCTGGCTACTAGCAAAGGACTTCAAGTTTTAAGCCCTGCATTAGGATACATGGTCCCTGCTCCGTAGAGTTTACAGTCTAATCTACTTAATTCGTAACTGTCCCCTTGGACGCTTGGTGACATCTCTAGAACCCAAGAAGTTAATTAACCCCTTCCCGACAATTCACTAACCAGGTCCGTTCTGCAAGAACTGTCACTTAGAGATAGAGGACGTCCCTGGTAAATCTCGGAAGTCCGGGTCTCCGTGCGGCTGCACGCTGTTCGGGGACTCCGAAATCGTTTGGTAAGAAAAAAACATGTTAGCCGGGCGTTAAGGTGACAGCCGCGTACGTATGCGGCTGTCACTAAGGGGTTAAATTGTTTAATTTATAAATTTTTGTAATATGGATAGATTCCTTGTTTTCCATTTGGAAGTAATTTGTAGCTGTCATTTAAAATGTATTATAGCATACCATTGCCTACTAACTAGTGTGGACTGTTTACTAATCTTTTGCGTTTCTTCGATTTATTTATTGATTTATTTTTTTGTGTTTTACAGACTTAACCGTTTACTCTTTTCTACTAAGAAGCAAATTTCCTTGTTTTAATTTATTTCGGTGAATGACTTAGATCAAATGTACGTGAACCCCTGAATGTCACCCTCTTTACAATCTGCAGCAATAACTTTGGACCAAGCCACATACCTGGACGAACGTGGATACTGCTCTCCCTGACCCCATGTGCTCTCTCGTAGTCCAAAGCCGCTGATGCTGTATTTTTGATTAATGTGAATAAAACGGTCACCCACAATTGCCCCCTGAATCTCATTGTTCCAAGTCTTCTTCTCTTAGTCTGCTTCCAATCTGTAAAAGGATTCTCCAGTCCCCCCAATTTATATTGGATGGGTTAACTCTCCACATGCCAGACTTTTCCGTCTCAAACACGTGGTCTGTAGTGTGGAGTTGGGTGGGTGTTAGAAGACGTTTGGAAAAATCAAAGCAGGATATACTTAATCATAATCATGCAACATCTACACCACTCCCACCCTATGACTATCCTCCTTACATATATATATATATAGATATATATAGATATATATATGATAGATATTTTATATAGAAATAGGAGGTATGTATAGGTAATAGATAGATAGATAGATAGATAGATAGATAGATAGATAGATAGATAGATAGATATAGATAGATAGATAATTAGATAGATGAATATTTTATATAGACATAGATATATATTTTATATAGATAGATAGATAGATAGATAGATAGATAGATAGATAGATAGACAGATAGATAGATATTTTATATAGACATAGATAGATAGATAGATAGATAGATAGATAGATAGATAGATAGATAGATAATTAGATAAATTAGATAGATAGATATTTTATATAGACATAGATAGATAATTAGATAGATAGATATTTTATATAGACAGATGGATATATAGATAGATATATAGATATATAGATATAGATATATAGATATAGATAGATAGATAGATAGATAGATAGATAGATAGATAGATAGATAGATAGATTATTTTATATATATAGAAAGAGAAGTATGTATATAGATAGACAGACAGACAGACAGACAGTTATAATATACATTTCATGTATTAGCACTGAAATCATGCTTTCTAGTTCAGGGAAATGTAAATAATGCTATTTTAACTCTTTGAGTGACACAGGGGTGTTCAAAACATTGTATCCAAATACACTGTACACCTCTCTGGAACTTAAGGTGTTAAATTCCATTTAAAAAAAAATAATAATAACAAAATATATATATATATTATTATGATGGGTAATAGTGGACTTCAGGTGACCAAGATGACGCCTAGAGAGTGGATTAGGATTGGATGATTCTGGCACAGACAAGGGGGTGTGCATATTTTGTTGACGCCCGAAACAAGCCGCATTCCAGGGCTTGGGGTGGCAAAGGGTTAAATATGTGAGGGAGTTGGGGAGATCCGAATTGAATTCCTAAACTGATTACACACAGACCCACAGACTGAATACTTCTTAGAGGGGAAACGTTTAGGATTAGGTGTTCCTCACAGTCACGGAAAGTATATAGATTCTCACCAACGCACACCCCCCAAATGTCTGGGAGTGGGTTCAGACTCGTACATCTTCCTTTCCTCCCACCCTGATGCTCCCAGTCACTTCACCTAGACTACATCTGGGAGATGAGATCTGGAGACTTGTGGGTAGAATGTACTGAAAAAAATATATATCCAGGACATACTTGAAAAAGAGAAAAATCTCAATGTATTCTTCCTGGTAAAACATTTTCTAAATAAAATAAAATAAATAAAATATATGCAGCTCTACAATAAGTGCAGTTAAAATAAAAATGGCAGTATATCTTTACGTTAGTCCTCAAGGCACAGCACCAAGTCAGCTTTCAGCAGAGGAGGGCTGTCCTGGGGGGCAATTGCCCCGTGGGCCGGCCATATGTCTGGGCTAGTAGGCCACTGCCTCACGTCATCTCCATCTTGTTGCTATACGTGGAGCTATACTAGGGATACCACAGAGCTTACAACTGAAATGGAGTTACACAAATGATATCACAGAGCTACAATCCAAATGAAGCTACACTAGTAGCATAACTCATTTTCCTTGCAAGCTTTATAGTATCGATAGTGTAGCTTTGCTTAAAGGAGTAGTAAACTTTTTTTATGAAAACACATATTTTACAGAGCACAAGGTCACTCCCACTGCTGTCAGATGTTTTATTCAAAAATTATAGCAGTTTAAATAACCAGGAAGTGAATTTACTGTGTTTACTTCCTGATAGTTCTAACTGACAGGAAGTGAATTTACTGTGTTTACTTCCTGATAGTTCTAACTGACAGGAAGTGACAATCGCCATAGTTGTTTTCAGGTGAAGTGTCTCCTAAACCATTTGAGTGCCAGAGGGGTACGCAACGCATTGCAGAGCAATGCGTTGCGTACCCCTCTGGCACCAAAGGGTTAAGGAGACACTTCACCTGAAAACAACTATGACGATTTTGAAAGCACAGTCCAAAAAAATCACCTCTATGTTGTATTATTCATTTTTATTTAGAAAATTCGTATTGATGTTATTTAGCTTTATTGATTATTCTGATTGACCCTTTTGAGTGTTAGAGGGGTCCGCAACGCATTGCAACCCCTCTGGCACTCAAAAGATTAACCCCTTGAGCAGAAGAGTGTGCAACATATTGCAAACCAATACACTGGTCCTTAAGAGGTTAAGATACGCTTTGCATACAATTCCTGCCTTAGTCCTACATTACCTCTCCTGCTCACTGACATTTAACCCTTTCAGTGCTAGGAGATGTGGGCAATGACAAGTTGGAGTTCAGTATGCCCCTTGTGCCGTATTGCTTTTAGGGTAATTTGAGTATATTGCTCATTATCATTTGAATTATGTGAACTATAGATTGTATTATAATTATCTGTTCAGTTTATATATGAACTCCTAACTAGGTGTATGTTAATGACAAAATTTGTGTTATAAAGTGGGAGGAGTTTAATCAAGTGGGCAGGAATTACCAGGGCAGAACATGGGAAGGAGGGGAATTGGAGGAACAGGGTGGGAAGGAGAAGTAGGCCATAAGTAAGCAGAACAGGTGCATTACCCACCTCCACTAGCACTGACTTCATCCCTACATTATCTCCCCATTCACTGACACTGGTCAGCAATGTATTGCTCACCTCCTCTAGTACTGACTTCCTGTCTTTTCCTTACATTACCTCCTCCACTCACTAACACTGCTCAGCAATGCATTACACACCTCCCCTAGCACTGACTTCCTGTCTTATCCCAACATTACCTCCCCCACTCACTGACACTGCACAGCAATGCATTACACACCTCTCCTAGCACTGACTTCCTGTCTTATCCCTACATTACCTCTCCACTCACTGACACTGCTCAGCAATGCATTGCACACCTCTCCTAGTACTGACTTCCTGTCTTATCCTTACATTACCTCCCCCACTCACTGACACTGCACAGCAATGCATTACACACCTCTCCTAGCACTGATTTCCTGTCTTATCCTTACATTACCTCCCCCACCACTGACACTGCTCAGCAATGCATTATCCACCTCCCCTAGCACTGACTTCCTGTCTCATCCCTACATTACCGCCCCACTCACTACCACTGCTCAGCAATGCATTACACACCTCTCCTAGCACTGACTTCCTGTCTTATCCCTACATTACCTCTCCACTCACTGACACTGCTCAGCAATGCATTGCACACCTCTCCTAGTACTGACTTCCTGTCTTATCCTTACATTACCTCCCCCACTCACTGACACTGCACAGCAATGCATTACACACCTCTCCTAGCACTGATTTCCTGTCTTATCCTTACATTACCTCCCCCACTCACTGACACTGCACAGCAATGCATTGTCCACCTCCCCTAGCACTGACTTCCTGTCTTATCCTTACATTACCTCCCCCACTCACTGACACTGCACAGCAATGCATTACCCACCTCCCCTAGCACTGACTTCCTGTCTTATCCCTACATTACCTCCCCCACTCACTGACACTGCTCAGCAATGCATTACACACCTCTCCTAGCACTGACTTCCTGTCTTATCCCTACATTACCTCCCCTCATTCACTGACACTGCACAGCAATGCATTACACACCTCTCCTAGCACCTGTCTTATCCCTACATCATGGGTGTCCGGAAGGGGGACCCCCCCCCCTACAGTTACCCTCTCCATATAAAAAAGGGCCTGGAGGTCATATTATGGCTTTGCCTCCCCCTGTAAAATTTCTATGAACTCCCCTGCCCTACATTACCTCCCCCACTTACTGGCACTGCTCAGTAATGCACTACTCAACTCACCTATCACTGAAATTCTTAAAGTGGAACTGTCTTTTTGTAATAAATAGGTAATTTCAAAAGAGCATTCAAATTAATCTAATTTCATGTTAGACAATTTAATTTAAAATATTAATTAATTAGATATTTAGATTTATTTATTTGTCAGGTATGTCTTCCATATTCTAACGCACTGCTCTGCACACTGCACTGCATCCCAACAGTTACTTCCTGCCAGCCGTTATTAGTTCATTTGCATAAACTGAAAAATAATTAAGCTAAGGAGATTCAAAACCATCTATTTGTTACAAACTAATAGTTCACTTAACCTTTTGAGTGCATGAGAGGTATAGTACGCATTGCTTTTACAATGCGTTCCATACCCCTCTGGCTCTCAAAGGGTTAAAGTGTCATTCAAGGACAGACAGGAAGTGTCTGCACGGCATGCATTTTATAGTATAAAATAACTCAATATTTTATTTTCTAAACAAAAAAATGACTAATGCAATATATAGGTGATTTCAAAATGACGACCTGTTAGTTTTGTCCCATTGACTAAAAGCTGAAAATCAATGGTATATGCAGGTCCAGATTTACATCCCCTGATGAAGTTACAGCTTAAAGGGATAGTAATACTTCGTTTTATCTTTGTTTAATTTTGTAGGCATTAAAAAACCTGAAGAATGATATAAGTCTTATCTCTCAAACCTTTATGGTTTGAGAGATATTCACAAGCAAAGTTTCCCCTTCCGCCCCTTTTACCTAGTGTAAGCCATCTCTTCTCAGATGTGGAATCCAGTCCTCCCTCCCCTTTTACTGATGTAACACTGTTCAGCCAGATCAGAAGGGAAGTGCCCAGGTAGATTGCAGAGAGGGACAATCTTCAGTTAAGATAAGGGAAAAACCTGAAAACTTGTCAAGGGGGACAGGGCTTTCATTGTTCTCATAGGAAGAAGATTGTCCCATTCTGTTATCTGTCTGGTCTATGGACTGCATTCCACATCAGAAAAGAGATGGCTTACACTAGGTAAAAGGGGCAGGAGGGGAAACTTTGCTTGTGAATATCTCTCAAACCATAAATGTTTGAGAGATAAGACATATCGTTCTTCATGTTTTTTTTAATGCCTACAAAATAAAATAAAGATAAAACGAAATATTACTATCCATTTAAACTAATGTCACTACCTCTATCTGGCAGATTTAGCCTTTCAATGCCCTTAAACATAGAAACATAGAATTTGACGGCAGATAAGAACCATTCGGACCATCTATTCTGCACATTTTCCTACTGTAACAACCTCAAACCTTTTTTGGTCCTTGGTCTTTTCTTATGTTCAGGACAGCCTTATGACTATCCCATGCATGCTTAAATTCTGTCACTGTATTAACTTCTGCCACTTCTGCTGGTAGGCTATTCCATTTATCTACTAACTTCTCAGGGAAGTAAAACTTTCTTACATTACATCTAAACCTGTGTCCCTCTCATTTTAGACTATGGCCTTTAGTCCTCACATTTTTACTCCTTTGAAATGTTCTTCCCTACTGCACTTTGTTGAATCCCTTCATGCATTTGAATATGTCTATCATATCCCCTCTCTCTCTTCTCTCCTCCAAGCTATACATGTTCAGATCCTTTAGTCTATCCTGATATTTCTTTTCCTGTAAACCAGTCACCATTTTAGTAACCCTTTGCTGAATTTTCTCTTGAGTATCTATAACCTTCTGGAGATGGGGTCTCCATTATTAATATATTAAAGCTGAAGTCCAGGGGATCTCCACCTTTGCAATCCAAAAAAATGCCTTGCCTCTGGCTTAGAGACATCTTTACTGGTTACTGATTGTAACAGACCTGCAGCGATTATGGACTTTTGTGTTAAAAGGTAGACTAAACTGGTCCATGAACGTATAAGGTTCTCCTGTTGTCCCTCTGTGTAATACTCTACCGCAGCCAGGCAGCTGGAAATTCCTGCCTCCTATTTTGAGGTAGCCTGCTGATTGGCTGTCCGGGTTCTGCATTGTATGTACTGTATGAGTTTGCTTGACGGGTAGGTGGCCTGCTGATTGGTCACCACTTGTCGAACATTGTTAGGTATGGGCTAACTTTGTTCGACAGGTAGACGGCCTGATGACTGGCTGCAGTTTGTCACCTCTTGTTACTTTGATTCTCATTGACTTGGAATCTGCTCGACAAGACTGGATTATGTTTCAGGTCCCAGGTAATGGGATCAAATTATGCGACACAATGCCAGTGGCCACCTGATTGGTCGCCACATGTTTGTCCCTTGTCTCTCCGATTCCCATTGGCTGGAGAGCAGAGATTAAATTATGCTTCTTTGTTTTCCTGTATTATAAATGTCCTCTGTGTCCCCAAATAAAGTGTTCTTGAACTGCAGTGACTTTGTTGGTGTGATTTATTCCATTAATGGTCTAAAGACTAGAGTCCCCTTTGACTCCCAGTCTCTGAATCTCTGCTATTTCAGACCAGCACGGCTACCCTTCTGTAGACGCACCATGAAGTTAGAGAAGTCCGACATGACGGCCATGGGGCTACACGGAGTTCCTGGTTTCTGTTACACTGATGAAATGTGCTCCCTCATTCGTGAAGCCCATGCCGCATATTGCTTCCAACACTTGTGGCAAGTTATAAGGTAAACTACATGTGTAGTCTACCAGTTACTGTATTGCCACACTTGATATTGATTCCCCATGGTAAGGGTTTACATGCTACCCAATACCATCATTTTTTTTGCTTTACAGAATTCATTATTTATGAATTTTTTCAGGTTTGATTCCACCTTTTATCTCCAAAGGCGTTTCACACATATGTACAAGCTTCCTTGCATTTATAAGCTTATGCTCCAGTGCAGGATTTTCCACTCTTGTACACATGCAGGCACAGAAACATTAGCAAGTCTAAGGACGTTCCTTCGGGTGTCTCAGAAAGAGGCAGGGTTGGTGTCTGGAGTTGGGGTGTCTGGAGTTCCTATAAAGAGCCATGACCCAGTCTACTCAGTGCTCAGTTGTCCTGATGCCTTGGTGATTTGTTATCTGCTTTCTTCCAACCTGTTATTCTTCTGCTGGGCCTCCCTGAATTTGACTTCTGCTTGACTTTCGGACTTTGAACCTGAGCTGCCTGCCCCAACTTCTGCCTGACTGCTAGACTCTGAATCTGTGCTTCCAGCCCCAATCTCGGCTTGACTTCTGGACTCCAAACCCATGCTGCCTGCCTCTGACCTCGGTCTTTTTGACATGTGTCTCCACTGTTCTCCTGGGAACTCTGCATCTGAGCCCCAGTCTCGTAGCTACTGGTTAGTGATGATCAATCAGTACCAGTTTCTGGCTCAGCCAGTACTAGTTATCTGGCGTTGTGGTTGGCACCTTTGACACTGCTGTAAGCTGTAGCAAGGCTGGGCCTGCTATTCCAGTAGTCTATCATTACAACTGAGCCAATAAAGAGTTCACCAGGATGGTTGAACCATTACTGTCCTGCTCCATCTGATTGTTACTCTGACTCAGTTTGTAAAGACTTGCAAGTGTATATACAGAATCAATTTCAGAACCTACATTCCCATCATTCCACTCGATTACCTGATCCAGCCTACAGGCCCATCTTTTCAGCCTCTGAAGGAGCTACAATTGGGCCTAAACCTTCAGTTCCTTTATCAGAAAGGTTTTCTGTGACCTCACTCACTATATGTCCTTTATAACTGCTTGCCAAGTACTATTGTCCTTGAAACCCAGGCCTTATTCTTCAGACTTTGTCAAGATCCAGAATGTTATTACTCTGTTGTCCAATGAACCCATGCTGTGAGCTTATCAATTACTTAATTCCACCAGTCCTGTGTTAAACTCATATGTGTCCTTTTCTTCTGCAGGGGATTCACTTTATAGAGATATTTTCCACTCTTCCACTCTGAGAAGATCAGGGTAGGAATATGTTACAGATTATAGACAAATCATGGATGTAGAACACTCCTAGAAGGAGCTTACACTTCGTGACCAGTTTCATCTTGGACTCTTAAGGATGGGCTAGCTTGTGTTGGTACGTCTAATCCACTTAGTCATCCAGATTGACCGTAGTCTCCAGGAACTATGTTTGGAACATAACTCCTCTTTTTTGCTATCCACAGAGCTTCCACCATTGTCTCAACATCCAGAGAAGAGACTGTGCATATAGGACTTGTTCATGAACCTTTATCACCTGAAGAACATGCCTATAGATGAAACTTCAACCTATGCCTATACTGAGGAAAAGTGAGCCATCATCTCTGCACTTACTCCAAACAACCATCACCTTCCAAGGGTGAGAAATCTCCTTTTCCTGGGAAGGGTCATCTCTCTATTTTTGTCTCTTTACAGTGGACCACTTAGCCAGTATCCCTTACAGCCATTTTCGACTTTCATCTTGCAACTCTTGTAAAGCTTCATATTCTTTTTAAAAACAACCCAGTTAACATTCAGTCGGTTGATGGGAATTCTATCAACTCTGTACCATTGGTTAAGGTGACCACTCTGGTCCTAGTTACTGTGGGCACACAACACAAGGAGATCCTACACTTTGATTTTGTTCCATCACCTCTGTTCTCAAGTTTGCACCTCTGCCCTCCAATGACAAGTTACACCACTGACATTTAACCGGTTGAGTGCCAGAGGGGTATGCAACGCATTGCAAACATACCCGGGAACTTTCTTTTGTGGAGTGCCCGCTGGTGCCGCTGTGGGATATAATTGACGCAAATCGCTTTAAAAAGGGGCAGAGCTTACCAGTGAGTGGGGGCAGGTCCTAACTGACACCTCACAGAAGTGGTAGGAATAGGCTGGGGAAGGAGGAGAAGTGGGCGGGAAGTGGGAGGAACAGGGTGGGAAGGAGGAGAAGTGGGCGGGAAATGGGAGGAACAGGGTGGGAAGGAGCAGAAGTGGGCAGAGTTTCAGATGAAACTCCCCACATGCAGAGAATCAGCTTCTGTCCCTGAGACCCAGTAATTCAGTGTCAAACCCGGAGTCTCCGGGGCAAATCCGTAGAGTTCCCAGGTATGATTGCAAATCAATGAGTTGCGTATCTCTCTCGCACTCAAAGGGTGAAATACAGTGGACTTCATGCTGGCATCTGTATAGGTTCTTTATCTGTTTTCTGAGTCCTAACATCTAATCTTACATGTGCTCTGAGGGAGCAGGCATTCCTCCCTTTTGCAGGGCCCCGAGTCCTACAGTAATCTTGAGGTTATATGCAGGATTGCCTGTAAAGGATCTAAGCGATAAGAACATTTCTAAGTACAAGATCAGCGAGTCCCAGTCACAATACTTTAACCCCAGCGGTTCTGTGATGTGTTGTCCTTTAACCCCTTAGGGACCCTTGACGTACCAGGACCGTCAAGGGTAAACTTTCTTGAAAGACCCTTGACGGTCCTGGTACGTCACGTACATTTTACTTACAGCGCTCTACCGGGAGCGCTGTAAGTAAAAATGGGGCATGAAATAGACCGCTCCAAGATCGGAGCGATCTATTTCAAGCCCCATAATGACGCGCCGATACACGTGACAGGTCACGTGTACCGGCCCGTCAACGTGCCCCTATGCGGACGTTATGGGACGGAAATGTCCCATAATGTCCGGTCCTTAAGGGGTTAAGCTACTAGCCAGACCTGAAAAGTTACTTGCCACTGCAAGCCGTAACATACCCACCAGGGCTGAATTTCTACTTGCCAGGGCTAAATTTTCACTCGCCATTGGCTAGTGGCGAGTGGAAATTTTGAGCCCTGCTTTAAGGACCACATAGGAAAGTTTGACGCACGTGTGCCAGCACGCCGAACGGGGGACTGATAAAACGGAGTGGTCAATTTCAGTCCCCGCTAGTGCTCACAGCATTCCCGCAGGAGCGCTTTGCGTAAAAAATATGTGACGTGTCAGGACCGTCACTGGTCCTTTAGGGGTTAACTGACATTAGCTCTTATGTCTCATTACAAATAAAATTAAATAAATGCTCTCTGAACAGGACAGTTTACACATGCAATGAAAACCAAGTTTTGGATTGTATTTTAGGAATGTAACATTTGAACAATTAAAGGAGCAGTAAACTTTTTTTATGAAAAAATATATATTGTAGGGATTTTCCTACTAAGTAAACTAAGGGTACTCCCACTGCTGAGAGATTCATATTTCCAGAGTTATTACAGTTTAAACTCATGTTTTTTTTACATTAGCAGTGCCCTCTAGTGGTCAAATTCTAATTAGATTTCCTGTTAGATTCTAATGGAGAGGAAAGTCAGAAAAGTCAGAGACATCCAGTTCTCCATAGAATGTGATAGAAACTGCTGAGTCACTTCCTGTCAGTTAGAACTATCACGAAGTAAACACAGTAAATTCACTTCCTGTCAGTTAGAACTATCAGGAAGTAAACACAGTAAATTCACTTCCTGATTATTTGAACTGCTATAAATTTTGAATAAAACATCAGACAGCAGTGGGAGTGACCTTGTTTTATTCAGCAGGAAAAGCTCTATAAAATATGTGTTTTCATAAAAAAAAGTTTACTGCTCCTTTAAAGCAGAAATGCCACCCTATAAAATGTTGCCACCCAATAATTAGCTTCTTAATAGTGCTATTAACTTCCACAAGTACCGTATTTTGAAGTAATCCTTATTCTTCTGAGACTGACGGACAGACATCTTGCTGCAGAGCCGTCTGCACGCCTGCGCTGTCAGTCGCTTCCGATGCCTTTCGACTCCATGCAGCGCCTCCTAGAGGAGACTGGGATGGACAGCGCAGGTGCTCAGACATCTCTAAGACAAGATGTCTGCGTCCAAGGATTACTTCAAAATGCGGTACTTGTGGAAAGTAATATCAGTATTAAGAAGCTGGTCGCCATATTCCTAATTATTGGGTGGCGACTTTTTCTGGGGTGGTAGTTCCACTTTAATGTTGACATATACTAGCAGTAAGTATTTATATGCTACTTAAAGGGTTAGTAATACCTGGAAAAAAATGCAGCTCCGATTGATCCTTCTATAAAGAGGGTCATGTAACGCTTTATTTCAGTATCTTCCATGAGGTAGTTCAAAAGTAATTCAATACTAAAGGATCCCCCTCCCTCCCCTTTTACGTCCTGTAAGCCTCCTCCCCTTAGATGTGGAATCTGGTCCTGGGATCAGACAGAGCGCAGCGAGGGACAATCTTCATCCATAGAGTATTAGGAAAACCCTGCACCCCCCTGCCCCCTTGAGGAAGGAGATCAGGATTTTCCTTATGCTCAGTGAAGATTGTCCCTCGCTGCGCTCCATCCGGCCAACTGAAAGAGGCAGCGTGATGTGGGTAAAAGGAGAGTGAGGGGGGATCCTTTAGCATTGAATTACTTTTGAACTACAACACGGAAAATATTGAAATACAGCATTAAATGACCCTCTTTATAGCAGGATCAATCGGAGCAACATTTTTTCAGGTATTACTATCCCTTTAAAGTTGGTCAGCTTATTACATTTTGCGTTGTTAGTGTTCCTTTAAGCCATGTCAACTGGGTACCTTTTTTCCTTGAATTTCAGGGGATCCACAGGGCAGAACATTATCACAGTAATGGATGGTGCATTGCCCAGCTGGACTCATGTAATGGTGCATTAATGCTGGTCTCATGCATTGGTTCATTACATTACTTGGCAACTACTGGCCTCATGCAATGGTACATTGTGCTGCTGGTCTCATGTAATGGTACATTAGGCTCCTGGTTTAATGTTATGGTGCATTATACTGCTGGTCTCATGTAATAGTGCATTATGTTATTGGTCACATCTAGCTGTGCATTACAATTTTGGTCCCATGTAATGGTACATAACACTGCTAGTAATCATAAATTACACTGCTGGTCTCATGTATTGGTTCATTATGCTGCAGGTCCATTGCTGATCTCATATAATGGGCATTATGCTGATGTTATCATGTATTGTTGCACCATGTTGCTGGTCTCATGTAATTGTGCATTACACTGCAGGTCCCATGTTATGGTACATTATGATACTGGTCTCATCTAGCTGTATATTACACTGCTGGTCCCAGGCAATGGTACATTGCACTGTTGGTCTCATGTATTGGTTCATTACATTGCTTGGCAACTGCTGGTCTAAAGCAATTGCACATTGTGCTGCTGGTCTCATGTAATGGTATATTAGGCTATTGGTTTAATATTATGGTGCATTATACTGTTGGTCTCATGTAATGGTGCATTATGTTACTGGTCACATCTAGCTGTGCATTAAACTGCTGGTCCTATGTAATGACACATTGCACTTCTGGCCTCATGTAATCATGAAATACACTGCTGGTCTCATGTAATCACAAATTACACTGCTGGTCTCATCTATTGGTTCATTATGCTGCTGGTCAATTGCTGATCTCATATAATTGGCATTATACTGCTAGTATCATGCATTGGTGCACTATGCTGCTGGTCTCATGTAATGGTGCATTACTCTGCTGGTTTCATGTAATAATAGCACATTACATTGTGGGTTTGATTTAATGGTGCATTGCACCTCGGGTCTCATGCAAGGGAGCATTATGCTGCTAATCTAATTTAATAGTGCGTTGTGCTACAGATTTGATGTAATAGTTAGTGTTGAGCGAGCGTGCTCGGCCGATGCTCGGATCGGCTCGAGCATCGCTCTGCTCGGCACATGGCGGCACTCGTCGAGTACCGCCATGTGCTCGCCCGCCATGTTCGGGTGGCGGGGATCTGTGCCGGAGGAGGCACAGATCTGAAGACGCTCCGCTGGACCACCAGGGACTGGAGGTACGGGGGCATTGCGGAGATGAAGGGGGCATTGCGGAGATGAAGGGGGACATTGTGGAAGAGGGGCATAGCGGAGATGAAGGGGGACATTGTGGAAGAGGGGCATAGACTCTATGCCCCTCTTCCACAATGTCCCCCTTCATCTCCGCTATGCCCCTCTTCCACAATGTCCCCCTTCATCTCCTCTATGCCCCTCTTCCACAATGTCCCCCTTCATCTCCGCTATGCCCCTCTTCCACAATGTCCCCCTTCATCTCCTCTATGCCATAGAGGAGATGAAGGGGGACATTGTGGAAGAGGGGCATAGCGGAGATGAAGGGGGACATTGTGGAAGAGGGGCATAGAGGAGATGAAGGGGGACATTGCGGAGATGAAGGGGGGCATTGACCAGGCACCCTCCCCTCATCAGAGCAGGGGGTGCCTGGTGTAATGCTCGTGTCGCCCCATTGTATTCAATGGGGCTCGGGTGCTCGGCCGAGCACTCGAGCCTCAGGGGGTGCTCGGTCAGAGCACCCGAGCACCCGAGCATCGGGGTGCTCGCTCAACACTAGTAATAGTGCATTATGCTGATGCTGGTCTCATGTAATGGTGCATTACGCTACTGGTCTCATATAACGGTGCTGTTTTCATGTAATGCTGCATTAAAGGGATAGTAATGTGTGATAATAAAAGCAGCTCCAATTAATCTTTATAGTATTTGGGCCAGTTTTATTTCAGTACTGTCAGAGTTGTAGTTCAAGAGTAATTGAATGATAAAGTATCCCCCTCCTGCCCCGTTTACTGATGTAACTGCTCAGCTCAGAGCAGCAGGTTGGTGTCCAGGTGGATTGCAGAGAGGGACAATCTTCAATAAAAATAAGGGAAAAAACTGTCAATGGGGGCAGGGCTTTCATTGTTCTCACAGTAAGAAAATTGTTCCTTGCTGTGATCTGTCTGGTCTATGGACCAGATTCCACATCTGAGGGGTGGTGGCTTACACTAGGTAAAAGGGTCAGGAGGGGGAAACTTAATCATTCAAAGGAAAACCCTGCCCCCTTGACAGGTTTTTCAGGTTTTCCGTATGATCACTGAAGATTGCCCCTCTCTGCGATCCATTCGGACAGTCTTGCTGCTCTGAGGTGAGCAGTGTTACATCAGTAAAAGGGACGGGAGGGGGATACTTTATCATTCAATTACTCTTGTACTACAACTCTGACAGTACTGAAATAACACTCTCCATGGCCCAAATACTATGAAGATTAATTGGATCTGCTTTTTTGTTAAACATTACTATCACTTTAACCCCTTGAGGTACTAGGGAGTGTGCAACATACCCATCCGGTACAAAAAGAGTTAAATGTCCATTGATTTAAATTGGTCCTTTAACTCTTTGAATGCTAACGAGGTCTCCTAATGCATTGGAGACTTCTCTAGCATTCAAGGGTTTAAAAGTCCCATTTAAGTTATGATAATGGGCATTTTTATTCACCCCCCCTATGATGCTCCAAAATTACTCCATTTTTTATTCTATGCATGTGGCCAGATGATTCGAAATACATGTTATCTTGAATTGTTAATTGTCATTTAGGCGTCTCTCCACAAAAAGAAGTTGCACAAAATGATAGTTGGGTGTTTTTTTTTTTGCATATAAGTAGAGATTTGGTTTTATAAGCACATCGGCAAATCACATGTGCTGTATGATTTCCACTGCAAAATATGTGGCGACCGATCAAGAAGTGCCATGTTTTTTTGGCACGAATAACAGCCTGGGAATTTTTTCTGCAATCTTTCATGATATATGGAGTGTTTGAAATGTGCACATAAGTAAAACATTAAAATAAACCTATTTTATTATTTGGGCTTCAATAGATTAAAGCATTGGACAGAGATGGAAAGGCCAAGTTAGGTGATTGGACAGGGGTTAGAGGCAAAGAATGGATTGTGGGATGAGAGACTTGACACCTAGATATGAGTTAGCAGTCTATGGCTATGTTTGCAGAACCCATGTAGTATACCATGCCCCAGTGGTGCTGTTTACATGGGTGATTTCTGCTTTGCTGAATGCACCAGAATACATCATGCAATCATGGGGGGCAAGAGGGAATAATGAATTAAGTTGGAACGGGTGGAGTGGCATGCTCTAAATTGGAACAAGACAAAACACTCTAACACATTAGAATAGGCGTAAGTAACCTTTCCTCTCCAGCTATTGGAAAGTGCAACTCTCATCATCCTGATGGTAGTTGTAGTTTCCAAAAGCTGGAGACCCAAAAATTGCCTATCTCTGCACTAGAAGCTAACACTACGCTTATTCTGCAAGCTAAACGGGAGCAATTTTGGAACAAATCAACTGAAGTCCAGGGGACACTTAGAAAATTCAAAGTAATAATCAGAGATCCTCAGCTAGGGACGAGATTGTCAGGGTATATACCAGGCTCTGTAGGAGTTGTATCCTGCCCATGGTGTAAGCCCTTTCAGCTCACAAGTGGCAAACACAGATAAGAAATGTCCGGAAGCACATCATACTGACCCTCTCCAGATAACAGTCCAGCCAGTGCCAGATAATTCCTATATGCTATATTGAGGGGGTTTTTTGCCTTCTTTTGGATCAACGATGGTAAACAGGAATAGGAAAAGGGTTGAACTAGATGGACGCAAGTCTTTTTTCAACCTAAAATACTATGTTACTATGTAAAAGTAGCTACCCTCTGATCAGTTGCATAACCAGACATCGGAGGGTCCCAATGCCCACATTACTTTACTTAACACACAAATATTCTCCCAGGGGAGTAACTAATACCTATTAGGTCGATGGTCCCCCTTGGATGCCAGTCCTCATCATTCCTGCATCCTCTGCACACACTGTAGTTACGCCCCCTGCCCCAGACATATTTTTTAGCCTCCTTGTGCTGTGTGAGCAACATGCTGCTGTTCTCGCTGAGCACTTGTGAGCAAAGGGCTGCCCATCTGGATTCCCCTGTAACCTTTAGGGAGACCCAGCCCAAGGGTAATTTGCATATGCATAGTGATAATAATATATACTTGGAACAAGTCTTGACTGTCATCTTGGCAGGATCAGGCTCCTGTGTTTCAAGATATTTCTTAAATGTGTACAGCACTCGGGAGCTAAAAGGGGTTGCATCCTGGGTAGGATAGCATATACCCAGACAGGCTTGTTCCTAGTTCCTCTGACCATTACTTTGCATATGCAAATCACGGTTGGGATGATCTACCTAAGAGCATAAAGCCTTTAGACAGATACCTAGATACAGACATGGACAATCATAGGAAAACTCAGACACAGGGACACATGAATGGAGAGACACGTAGCAGAAATCCACAGCTAGAACTTAGGGAACAATAATGATAATGTTTGTCAGACTGAATACCGTTTTGGGGGTGACAGTCGTTCCAGGACGTCTCACTTCCCCCTCTGAACTACCCCCTCCCTTAGGCCCATCTTATTTTTAGCAGCATCTGGAGAATTGGACACAGCATCCGTCTCTCCCAGCGCATTCCAGTCTAACCAGTGAAACCTGCAGAAAACTCGCCAGCCACGTCTGGAATGTGAGAGGAATTCCCGTAAATCAGGAAGCAGCATCCCCAGCGTGTCTGTGTCTGAGGGAAACACAGAGAGCAACAGGAGGGCAAGAACCGCTGGACACAGACAATGGGACCCACGCAGAAATGGAGAGTGGTGGGAATACCATGGGGGGGGCAGGACAGGATGGAGTCAAGGGATATGGAGTCTGTCTCTCATATTGTTGGGTAACAAAGACAGGAGAGAGTTATGTGACATATAGTCTGTCCCTCCCACTGCAGGGTGATAAAAACAGGATTGAGCTATGTAACATGAAGTCTGTCCCTCCTCCTGTAGGGTGACACAGACATGGGACATGGAATCTGTCCAACCCACTGCAGGGTGACACAGACAGGAGAGAGTTATGTGACATATAGTCTGTCCCTCCCACTGCAGGGTGATAAAAACAGGATTGAGCTATGTAACATGGAGTCTGTCCCTCCTACTGTAGGGTGACACAGACATGGGACATGGAGTCTGCCCCTCCCACTGCAGTGTGACACAGACAGTCGGGAACTATGGGACATGAAGTCTGTCCCTCCCACTGCAGTGTGACACAGACAGTCGGGAACTATGGGACATGAAGTCTGTCCCTCCCACTGCAGGGTGACACAGACAGGAGAGAGCTATAGGACATGGAGTCTGTCCCTCCCACTGTAGGGTGACACAGACAGGAGGGAGGTATAGGAACGTGGAGTCTGTCCCTCCCACTACAGGGTGACACAGACATGAGGGATCTATGGGACATGGAGTCTGTCCCTCCCACTGCAGGGTGACACAGACAGGAGGGAGATATGGGACACGGAGTCTGTCCCTCCCACTGCAGGGTGACACAGACAGGAGGGAGTTATGGGACATGCAGTCTGTCCCTCCCACTGCAGGATGACATAGACAGGAGGGTGTTATGGGACATGGAGTCTGCCCCTCCCACTGCAGGGTCATATAGGAACAATGTGCTATGTATGTGTGTTCGTATGCATTTTTATTTATATATTGCTATACATGTACACATCGCTTTACAGAAATAGTAATATAGTACAATACAAAAACTACATGACAGGGTTAAGAACATCAGGCTAAAGTGTGATCATTGCATTATCAGAGGGGGAAAAAGGGCAGCAAAGGAAATCATTAGTGATGAGCGAGCACCCCAATGCTCGGATGTTCGGGTGCTCTGACCGAGCACCCCCTGAGGCTCGAGTGCTCGGCCGAGCATCCGAGCCCCATTGAAGTCAATGGGAGGACTCGAGCATTACACCAGGCACCCCCTGCTCTGATGAGGGGAGGGTGCCTGGTCCATAGGAAAAGGGCAGAAAAAGATGGAAACACTACAGAAATGGTTCAGGGACAGCATAGGGAGGATGTCTGGATGCACCTTGGACTCCAACATCGCTGCTGGGAACGATCTTTCGCCCGTAGTACGCCATTTTTACAGACTGACCATAAAACACACAAAAAGGAAAATAAAAACGACTTTAGGCGAAAAATTGTTACCAAACAATATTTGCTGTATATTTACTTGTATATCATCTGCAAATTCTCCCAAAAATTTCCTTGATTTTCAGAACTGAGGCCATGATTAAGAGGGAAACGTGCGCAGAGGCAAATTATCCCAAAAATTTCCTTGATTTTCAGAACTGAGGCCATGATTAAGAGGGAAACGTGCGCAGAGGCAAATTCTCCCAAAAATTTCCTTGATTTTCAGAACTGAGGCCATGATTAAGAGGGAAACGTGCGCAGAGGCAAATTCTCCCAAAAATTTCCTTGATTTTCAGAACTGAGGCCATGATTAAGAGGGAAACGTGCGCAGAGGCAAATTCTCCCAAAAATTTCCTTGATTTTCAGAACTGAGGCCATGATTAAGAGGGAAACGTGCGCTGAGCTGACCATCTAAAACATTATGGGTGAGGGTCTGCTGCAGAGCTGACCATCCTAAACATTATATGCGAAGGCCCGCTAGTGAGCTGACGCTATAAAACATTATATGAGAGGGCCCGCTAGAGAGCTGACCCAATAAAACATTATATGAGAAGGCCCGCTGGTGAGCTGACCTATATAAAAATTGGCAAACAGGGCCCGCTGGTGAGCTGGCCCTATATAAAAATTATATCACAGGGCCCGCTGGTGAGCTGGCCCTATATAAAAATTATATCCCAGGGCACGCTGGTGAGCTGGCCCTATATAAAAATTATATCCCAGGGCATATGGAAGAGGAGGAGGAGGATGAGAAGATTAAGAGTCAACCATATACCCGTTTTTTGGGTGGAAGGGGTGAATGGGAATACAGAGTATTCCCATCATTGTAAATAACATATATAAAGTGAGTTTATGTTCCCCCGGGGCTTTCCTCCAGTGGAGTGGAGAAGTCAGGGGAAATCCAGGCCTTGTTCATTTTTATAAGTGTCAACCTATCAGCATTGTCGGTGGAAAGGCGGATACGCTTATCTGTTATGATGCCACCAGCAGCACTAAATACCCGCTCAGACAGAACGCTGGCGGCAGGGCAGGCCAGCACCTCCAAGGCGTAGAGTGCCAGTTCATACCACGTGTCCAGCTTGGACACCCAGTAGTTGTAAGGCACAGAGGGATCATTGAGGACGCTGACACGGTCTGCTACGTACTCCTTCACCATCTTCCAAAACTTTTCCCTCCTTGTGACACTAGGCTGCGCATCAGGGTGAGGGTGCTGCCGGGGTGTCATGAAGGTGTCCCACGCCTTGGAGAGTGTTGCCCTGCCTTTGTCGGAACTGCTGTGTGCTCCCCTTTTCTCCCCTTCTCGGTTGGCCAAGGTAGCACGTACTCTGCCGCCAGCGTTGTCAGATGGAAAATTTTGGAGCAATTTTTCAACAAGAACCTTCTGGTATTGCACCATTTTGCTTGTCCTCTCCACCGGAGGAATGAGAGATGAGAAATTCTCTTTGTAGCGGGGGTCCAGAAGGGTGAACACCCAGTAATCCGTGTTGTCTAAAATGCGTACAACGCGTGGGTCACGGGAAAGGCAGCCTAACATAAAGTCAGCCATGTGTGCCAGAGTACCAACAGTCAAGATTTCGCTGTCCTCACCAGGAGGCTGACTCTCAATATCCTCATCCTCTTCCTCCTCTTCTGCCCACCCACGCTGAAGAGATGGAACTAAAGTTCCATGGCTACCCTCTGTAGCGGAGGCAACCGTGTCTTCCTCCTCCTCCTCCTCCTCCTCCTCCTCCGCCTCCTCCAATTGTCGCTGAGAAGACGAAGTGAGGGTGCTCTGGCTATCACCTTGTGTAAGCTCTTCCTCCCCCATTTCCACCTCTTCCACATGCAAAGCGTCGGTTTTAATTGTGAGCAGCGAGCGTTTCAGTAGACACAGAAGTGGGATGGTTACACTGATAATAGCGTTATCGCCGCTCACCATCTGTGTCGATTCCTCAAAATTGCGTAAAACCTCGCAGAGGTCTGACATCCATTCCCACTCCTCACTTCTGATTACAGGAAGTTGAACGGAGAGGCGACGACCGTGTAACAGCTGGTACTCCACTACTGCCCTCTGCTGCTCACAAAGCCGGGCCAACATGTGGAAGGTGGAGTTCCAGCGCGTGCTCACGTCACACAGCAGCCGGTGAGCTGGCAATTGTAAGCGCTGCTGCAGCTTCAACAGGCCGGCCGAAGCTGTTGATGACTTACGGAAATGTGCACACACGCGGCGCACCTTGGTCAAGAGATCATGCACATTGGGGTAGGTTTTTAGAAATCGCTGCACCACTAAATTAAATACATGCGCTAGGCATGGTACGTGTGTGAGCTTGCCGAGCTCCAAAGCCGCCACCAAGTTACGCCCATTATCACACACAACCATGCCTGCTTGCAGGTTGAGTGGCGAGAGCCACTGCTCGGTCTGGTGACTAATCCCCTGCAACAGCTCTGAGGCCGTGTGCTGTTTGTCCCCAAGGCAGATCAGCTTCAGCACGGCCTGTTGACGCTTCCCCACTGCAGTGCTACACTGCTTCCAGCTACTGGCTGATGGGGGAGTGGCGGTGTGTGTAGAGAATTCGGAGGTGGAAACGGAGGAGGAGGAGCCAATAACGTAGGTGCTGGTGGAAACCCTGATGGAGGTAGGGCCCGCAATCCTCGGCGTGGGTAGCACCCGTGCCATCCCAGGGTCCGAGTCGCTCCCAGCCTCCACGACATTCACCCAGTGTGCCGTAAGGGAAATGTAGCGTCCCTGGCCACAAGCACTTGTCCATGTGTCAGTCGTTAAGTGGACCTTCCCAGTAACTGCGTTGGTCAGGGCACGGGTGATGTTACGGGACACATGGTGGTGTAATGCGGGGATGGCACACCGGGAAAAGTAGTGGCGGCTGGGGACCGCGTACCGAGGGACAGCTGCTGCCATCAGGCTGCGGAAGGACTCAGTGTCCACAAGCCTAAATGGCAGCATTTCGATGGCCAGTAATTTTGAAAGGTGTGAGGTTAGTGCTATGGCCTGTGGGTGGGTGGCTGGGTACTTTCTCTTGCGCTCAAATGCCTGGGGTAACGACATTTGGACGCTGTGCTGGGACAGGGAAGTGGATGTGGTCGCTGATGGTGCTTCAGATGGTACAGGTGCAGGGCGGGAGGTATGCGGGCCTGCGCCTTCGACAGGCGATTGGCCGGCACCGAAAACAGGGGAAGAGGAGGCAGTGGTGTGGCCTGCAGACACAGGTGGGCGATCCAGGCATTCCTCCCACTTACTACGGTGCTTGGATGCCATGTGTCGGATCATGCTGGTGGTGGTGAGGTTTCTAGTGTTCATGCCTCGGCTCATTCTGGTGTGGCACAGGTTGCAAACTACAATTCTTTTGTCGTCCGCACTTTCCTTAAAAAAACGCCATACCGCGGAACACCTACCCTTTGGCAAGGTAGATTTACGCAAGGGGGTGCTCCGTGGAACATTTGCGGGCCGGTTTGGTGCGGTCCGCCTTCTTTCTGTAGCCACACCACTGCCTCTTCCAGCCTGTTGCGGTGCTGCAGATGGCTCACCCTCAGGACTGCTGTCATCGCTCGGCTCTACACCTTCCCAGGTGGGGTCAGTCACCTCATCGTCCACCAAGTCCTCCTCCACTTCCTCACTCTGATCATCCTCCTCAAGTCTTGATCCCACCACATACTCAGTCATTGACAACTGTATAACATTCTCCTCAACAAGGTCTTGAGACGGAAATAGTGGTTGATTTAATGGCAACTGTGTCTCATCATCATCATCATCATCATCCACTACTTCCTTTGACCTTAAATGCCGTTCACATCTGTCATCTTCTTGTGATTGGGTAGCCTCTAGAGGTTGTGAATCAGGGCACAAGATGTCATGTTCCTCTGCAAGCGTGCTTGGAGAGAGGGTCAAATGAAGGATTGGTGATGAGACGAGCTCATCACTATATCCCAGTGTGGGATCACTTCTTTGACCAGACCGTGTATGGTGGGAGGAAGGATGATCAGAGTGAGGATTATGTTGACCAGACTCTTGGCTACTGAGAGTGGACTTGGTGGAAGACAGGGTGGTGCTTAACCGACTGGAAGCAGTATCAGCTGTCATCCAACCGACCACCTGTTCGCACTGGTCGGACCTCGAGAGTGATGTCCTGCGACGCCCTGTGAAATCAGACATGAAGCTAGGTATGGTGGATGTCTTTCTTTCTTGTGCTCTGGCACCAGGCACAGTTTCTCCGCGTCCTGACCCGCGCCCTGAACTTTCAGGATCACGTCCACTTCCCCGTCCCTTTTTACCCGCCTTCTTCATCTTACACGATATATATGACTTTAATATATATGAGTTTGAAAACTTAACAGTATTTCTTACTATTCTGCAACTCTGCAGAGTACACAGAATAGGCTGCTAAACTGCGGTGACACACACTGAATGGAATAAGTGACTTTAATATTTGAGTTTGAAAAATTAACAGTATTTCTTACTATTCTGCAACTCTGCAGAGTACACAGAATAGGCTGCTAAACTGCGGTGACACACACTGAATGGAATATGTGACTTTAATATTTGAGTTTGAAAACTTAACAGTATTTCTTACTATTCTGCAACTCTGCAGAGTACACAGAATAGGCTGTTAAACGGCGTTGAAACACACTGAATGGAATATGTGACTTTAATATTTGAGTTTGAAAACTTAACAGTATTTCTTATAATTCTGGAACTGTACAGAGTACACAGAATAGGCTGTTAAACGGCGTTGAAACACACTGAATGGAATATGTGACTTTAATATTTGAGTTTGAAAACTTAACAGTATTTCTTATAATTCTGGAACTGTACAGAGTACACAGAATAGGCTGTTAAACGGCGGTGAAAGACACTGAATGGAATATGTGACTTTAATATTTGAGTTTGAAAAATTAACAGTATTTCTTACTATTCTGCAACTCTGCAGAGTACACAGAATAGGCTGTTAAACGGCGTTGAAACACACTGAATGGAATATGTGACTTTAATATTTGAGTTTGAAAACTTAACAGTATTTCTTATAATTCTGGAACTGTACAGAGTACACAGAATAGGCTGTTAAACGGCGGTGAAAGACACTGAATGGAATATGTGACTTTAATATTTGAGTTTGAAAACTTAACAGTATTTCTTATAATTCTGGAACTGTACAGAGTACACAGAATAGGCTGTTAAACGGCGGTGAAAGACACTGAATGGAATATGTGACTTTAATATTTGAGTTTGAAAACTTAACAGTATTTCTTATAATTCTGGAACTGTACAGAGTACACAGAATAGGCTGTTAAACGGCGTTGAAACACACTGAATGGAATATGTGACTTTAATATTTGAGTTTGAAAACTTAACAGTATTTCTTATAATTCTGGAACTGTACAGAGTACACAGAATAGGCTGTTAAACGGCGGTGAAAGACACTGAATGGAATATGTGACTTTAATATTTGAGTTTGAAAAATTAACAGTATTTCTTACTATTCTGCAACTCTGCAGAGTACACAGAATAGGCTGTTAAACGGCGTTGAAACACACTGAATGGAATATGTGACTTTAATATTTGAGTTTGAAAACTTAACAGTATTTCTTATAATTCTGGAACTGTACAGAGTACACAGAATAGGCTGTTAAACGGCGGTGAAAGACACTGAATGGAATATGTGACTTTAATATTTGAGTTTGAAAACTTAACAGTATTTCTTATAATTCTGGAACTGTACAGAGTACACAGAATAGGCTGTTAAACGGCGGTGAAAGACACTGAATGGAATATGTGACTTTAATATTTGAGTTTGAAAACTTAACAGTATTTCTTATAATTCTGGAACTGTACAGAGTACACAGAATAGGCTGTTAAACGGCGGTGAAAGACACTGAATGGAATATGTGACTTTAATATTTGAGTTTGAAAACTTAACAGTATTTCTTATAATTCTGGAACTGTACAGAGTACACAGAATAGGCTGTTAAACGGCGGTGAAAGACACTGAATGGAATATGTGACTTTAATATTTGAGTTTGAAAACTTAACAGTATTTCTTATAATTCTGCAACTCTGCAGAGTACACAGAATAGGCTGTTAAACGGCGGTGAAAGACACTGAATGGAATATGTGACTTTGATATTTTAGTTTGAAGACTTAACAGTATTTCTTCCTATTCTGCAACTCTGCACAGTACACAGAATGTGCTGCTACACTGCGGCGAAGCACACTGAATGGAATATGTGACTTTGATATTTTAGTTTGAAGACTTAACAGTATTTCTTCCTATTCTGCAACTCTGCACAGTACACAGAATGTGCTGCTAAACTGCGGCGAAGCACACTGAATGGAATATGTGACTTTGATATTTTAGTTTGAAGACTTAACAGTATTTCTTCCTATTCTGCAACTCTGCACAGTACACAGAATGTGCTGCTACACTGCGGCGAAGCACACTGAATGGAATATGTGACTTTGATATTTTAGTTTGAAGACTTAACAGTATTTCTTCCTATTCTGCAACTCTGCACAGTACACAGAATGTGCTGCTACACTGCGGCGAAGCACACTGAATGGAATATGTGACTTTGATATTTTAGTTTGAAGACTTAACAGTATTTCTTCCTATTCTGCAACTCTGCACAGTACACAGAATGTGCTGCTAAACTGCGGCGAAGCACACTGAATGGAATATGTGACTTTGATATTTGAGTTTGAAGACTTAACAGTATTTCTTCCTATTCTGCAACTCTGCACAGTACACAGAATGTGCTGCTAAACTGCGGCGAAGCACACTGAATGGAATATGTGACTTTGATATTTTAGTTTGAAGACTTAACAGTATTTCTTCCTATTCTGCAACTCTGCACAGTACTCAGAATGTGCTGCTAAACTGCGGCGACGCACACTGAATGGAATACGTGACTTTGATATTTTAGTTTGAAGACTTAACAGAATGTGCTCTAATCTGCAACTTTGCACACTAAACAGAATGTGCTCTAATCTGCAACTTTGCACACTAAACAGAATGTGCTCTAATCTGCAACTTTGCACACTAAACAGAATGTGCTCTAATCTGCAACTGTGCACACTAAACAGAATGTGCTCTAATCTGCAACTTTGCACACTAAACAGAATATATATATTTTTTTTTTTTTTTTTTTGTTTTTTTCCCCCCACACCAAATAACCTGCTGCCCCCACACACAGTAGTCCTAAAAAGGACTTTTGGTTCTTTTTTTTTCACAATTTTTGTTTTTTTCCTCCCTACACTGCCTTTCCCTTCCTATCCTCAGCTCTCCCTGGCTCAGACTGAGCCGAACTCGATGGTCAGGTGCTATACAGCACCTGACCACGGGTTCTGGCCAGCCAATCAGTGTAATGCCAGCAGCCAACATGGCTGCTGGCATTACACCGATGTCAGAGCCTCCCTGCACGTTTATTGGCTGCGCAGCAGGCGCAAAACGTGCGGGGAGGAGACCCGAACATGGCGGGCGAGCACATGCGGTACTCGTACGAGTACCGCCATGTGCCGAGCAGAGCGATGCTCGAGCCGATCCGAGCATCGGCCGAGCATGCTCGCTCAACACTAGAAATCATACATTGGGAAGGGGGCCCAGTCCCAAAGAGCTTATAATCTAATTAGTAATCATGACAACATACAGAGACAGTAGGAGGAAGACAGTGCAAGTACAAGGCTTCAGTAAGGGAAGTGCAGAATGATTTTGATGTGACTGTCAGTGGCACTAGGACAATATTGTTACTGAGATGCCTCCTTAAGCAGATGGGTTTTCATGAGATGCTATGAGATGAAATCTGCCCCTTCACTGCAGTGACAGGAGAGGTCTATAGGATACAGGGTCTGTTCCTCCTATTTGTTCCTTATTTAAAGGGATATTAATACTTAAAATGTAAAAAAAAAATATGTTGTAGGGTTTATCCCCCTGAGTAAAACAAGAGTACTCCCACTGCTGAAAGGTGTTTCATTCAAAAGTTATTAATTTTCAAAGTTGAATTTTTAGGTGCAATATCACAGTGGCCTGAAATTGTACAGTGGCGCTGTTGCTGCACAATCCTATGGACAGCTCTGGTCCCAGGACCATAAATCTCCATAGGATGGTGTAGCAACAGCGCCACTGTACAATTTCAGGCCACTGTCATATTGCACCTAAAAAATTCAACTTTGAAAATGAATAACTTTTGAATGAAACACCTTTCAGCAGTGGGAGTACTCTTGTTTTACTCAGGGGGATAAACCCTACAACATATATATTTTTTAATTTTAAGTATTACTATCCCTTTAAAGTATATAATTTTTTTCGTTAACAATATTATTGGGGCTGGAAAAAATGTAAATGAAGGTCAACAGTCAGAGACTAAAGTTCCTAGTCATGTTGTGAAAACCTACTAGTCTAAGTTACATGGAAATGTCCAGCCATGAATTTGAGCAAAACTCATCAAAATACTATTGACTGCTTTAGTGCCAGAGGTGGGTTGATAGTAGAGCTGAAAAGGTTAATAATATTTTAATCACTTTAGACCATATTTATGAATTGTCCTGTACACAAAATTGCATTTTGCAGACTAGGACTTGGTCCTATTCTTTTACAACTACTACAGTTCCTACTGTTTGTTACGGTAATCAGGCAAATAAGGACAGACACAAAGATAAAATATAATCACCTTTATTTATTATAAGAGCAATAATGGTAGAGCCCACACCGAACCCCAGACATATGCCAATAGGACCCAAGGTCCCTCCGGAGCTGCACACTGTGCTGTGCACTGCACTATTCATGATCTCGAGACTAGGGAAGTGAGACAACAGAAGAATGGTAGAATATATGTAAGTCACCACTTGGTCTGCGAACGGAGAAAACAGAGAGCGAGAGCAGAACAGAGCCAGGAGGCACCAAGACTACAGGTCAGGCAAGCAGGTAGTGTAGGGAGCGAGTAGGCAGTCAGTGTCACAGGGCAGACAAGCCAGGTACTACACGGAGCGAGAGTAACCAGGCCACTGGTCAGGCAACCGGAGACTATGCTGAGTAAGTAGGAGCCAGGGCCACTGGTCAGGCAAACCGAAGACTACAAGGAGCGAAAGTAACCAGGCTCACAGGGAAGGCAACCGGAGGATACACTGAGCGGATAGTAGCCAAGGTCACTGGTCAGGCAAGCCGGGGGTCATACACAGAGCGAGTAGTCAGCCAGATCCGCAGGTCAGAACCGATGTGGGTTGTCAGACAAGCCGGGGTCATACACAGAGCGATTAGTCAGCCAGAGCCACAGGTCAGAACCAATGTGGGTAGTCAGACAAGCTGGGGTCATACACAGAGCGAGTAGTCAGCCAGAGCCACAGGTCAGAACCAATGTGGGTAGTCAGACAAGCCGGGGTTATACACAGAGTGAGATTCTCAGGCAGTCATGGGTCACAACGGACAGCAAGAGTAACAAGCAAGAACACCAAGTAAGGGCAATCACTCCCTGGCCCAAGGAGGTTTATAAAGGAGCAGAAGGAGGCGAGACCCAATTAGGCCACCCAGAATAGGCCCATAAACAGGAGTCCGTGCTAGTGCCTGTTACCTGATGCAGCAATGAGGAAGAGGCTGGAGGCCATGCCCGGACAATGACCATAGAGAGGTAGGAAGCACAGGAAAACTTAGCCTCTAAGGGAGACTGTGGTACTGTTTATATGTACAGATTGATATACAGATATATAATATAACGGTGTCACAGAGTGACTTGAGAAATAAAGACACTGACGAGTACAGATAAAATGAATACATTTTATTGAAACACAATAGTAGCAGCAATGTAGCTCTCTCTTTCACGAGAACAGGGAAGGACAGTGCACACACTTCCTTCACCCTTCACTAGGCAAGTGTGAGATGGACCTAAGTCTGTACCCTAACGGTAGGGTAAACTCAGGCAACAGGAGCAAGAAACTTCAGAACGCTGGAGCACCAAAGCAGCAACTCTAACTCCACCACCTTCTTGAGACCAGGTGTGAGGACAGGGCGCAGCACTTCCTCAACCCTTCACTAGGCAAGTGTCAGCTAGAATACGTACAGCCCGTAGTAACCTTCACGAGACTAGATATAAGGACAGTATACGGCACTTCCTCAATCCTTCACAAGGCAGGTTAAAATAGTGCAACTATACCCTACCACTAGGGTATACAAAAGGCAAGGTAAACTGCACCTAGAACTTTAGGTGAGGCAACAAACCACCCGAACCTAGACCACAGAAGGTCAGTGACACGGACTGACCAAACAAGCACTGCTACAGGAATAGCAAGCACGGTGGTAACGGTAGGCCCAGGAAGCCGAGGACAAAGATAGCCGGAGTTGAAGTAGTCAGACGAAGCCAGTAGTCAGAGCCGCATCGCTTAGTCAGACGAAGCCAGGGTTCAGAGCTGGATCAGGTAGTCAGAGGAAGCCAGGAGTAATACACAGGAATCAGTAAATGGACCAACACAGCACTAGGCTCAAGTACACCATGAGAGGGCACCTGGTAATGGAAATGCTGAAGCCTTTAAGGCCTAGTAGGTGTGCGGAGACATGACAGCAATTACCAGCGACCTATAAGTACAGCGACTTGCATAGAGCGACAGCCAAGAAGTAGCAAGGTCGCTGTTACAGCAACGCAACACTGGAGATAATCACAGGTACTGTGATAAACAGTCTGTGCATATACTTGGGCATGATATGTTTTTCTTTGCTTGGCAGACATTTTCTTGTAGCCCAGAACTTGCCATCAAATTGTTACACAGCCATTCTGATGGTTAGAACTCTGTGCGTCTTACCTGTGATGAGACACACACACCAACTCTCAGGGCTTGACACAGATCTCTGCGTCTCAGGGTGAAGGGCCAGATTCTCAGTGTGAGCAAACCAGGGTTTCCTATTATATCGTCTACACAAATTATCTTCTTATTCATAATCAAAATTTTTGCCATTTCTGCCGTTAGAGCAAGAAGTCCAGAATTCCCCAAATACTAAAAGAAAGGAAATCATGTCTGGGCTGGGGGGGCGATCTCTGAAGTGCCCCAGGATTGGTTAAGAGAGCTAGGGATAAGAGAAAGGGGTGGGTCTGGATAATTTATAAAAGAGGGTACTTGTGGTTTCACTTCCTCTTGGGATCTGCAAGCAAATTGTCTCTCCCTGTTGTTTATTGTACTGGTTTATGTTTTTGGGTCAGGTCGTAAACATGACAGGCAACGCTGTCCCAAATTGCTAGTCATTTAATAAAGCTGTGGCCTGATTTCATCCATATAAAGTTTGTTGTGTGTCTATTGATCAATACCTCATGCCCATGACATGCTTGCATTGTGTGTTCATGCAGAGATATCTCTCATTTATTGTATGTTATAGGTTCACAACTGATTAGAGCTCCTTTGTGTTACAATAAGCACCTAAATACCCCTATAATCTGATATGGGGAGTGATCAGGGTTAATATTTCAAAGATCTCATGGTCAGCTGCTTTTGAAAATTCCCATTTATTCATATAGCGGGATAGGTGTACCCACATCTGAAAGAGGGACGTCTCCTTTCTCAGATGAGGGTACTTTTAGAAAAATACTTATGATGGGTGTTCACCCAGCAAACACACACACACACACACATATATATATATATATATATATATATATATATATATATATATATTCATGTCTGTAAAATGTACACATGATTTTGAGCCCCTGGCACCTGCAACAGTATTTCAGTTCATACAAGCAGGGTACCATTTTTTCATGGTGGAGGTATATACAGGAGAGTTTATGTTTTTTAAAAAAGATATCGGTATCTTTAAAGTGTGGGGGGGAGATAGAAAAACTACTTTTCTTATATCGCTAGCTTCTGGAAATATTTAAAAGGATAGTAATGTTTCATAATAAAAGCAGCTCTAATTAATCATCATAGTATTTGGACCATGGAGAGTGTTATTTCAATTCTGTCAGAGTTGGAGTTCAAGAGTAATTCAATGACAAAGTATCCACCTCCCGCCTCTTTTACTGATGTAACACTTCTTACCTAAGAGCAGCAGGGAGGTGCCCAGGTAGACTGCAGAGAGGGACAATCTTCACTTAAGATAAGGGAAAAACCTGAAAAACTTGTCAAGGGGGTAGGGCTTTCATTGTTCTCATAGGAAGAAGATTGTCCCCTGCCGTTATCTGTCTGGTCTATGGACTGGATTCCACATCTGAGAAGAGATGGCTTACACTAGGTAAAAGGGGCGGGAGGGAAACTTTGCTTGTGAATATCTCTTAAACCATAAAGGTTTGAGAGATAAGACTTATATCGTTCTTCATGTTTTTTAATGCATACAAAATAAAATAAAGTTAAAACGAAGTATTACTATCCCTTTAAATGAAAGGCAAGTGATCCCTCATTTCATGTGGTGGTTGTTCACATTCCAGTATAGTATGCCTCATCTATCTTTTCCCATATCTGCAAATGTGGTGACCATTTTGGTACATATGGTAATATTTGAAAATAAACGTGAAAGGTGTAGTTTAGTGTTCCTGATAACCCCTATTGTGAAAATGTCACACTTTTCCCCTCAGGTACTGATCTCACTAGGAAATTCAATGGTTCTAAAAGCATTTATTATCTTTGAAGTGGTAGCAATGTTAAACATTTTTTTCCTATAGCGCCATCTTATGGAAACATTTGTGCTCACCAGCCTAAGGGTAGAAAAGCATGTGTCCCCGTATTTGATGAAATGGGTTTTTTTCTTTCCAAAACGATATGGCTTGTCTACTGTCATATTTGAAGAATGTAAGGAAAACATCAGATTTTGGTAAGGGTAGTTTTGTGGTGTTTGGGACAGCGGTGTGAAGTGACGCGGGTGGTTGCTTAGCAACCATGCAGCAGAGGAAACAATGAAGACTGTTGTGAGTCTTTGGAGGTCATGTGATGCACGCACAGAGGTGGCGGGTGCATAGCTGGAGCTCTGTGGAGATTCACCATATGCTACCTTTAACACTGTATTATTAAAGGAGCAGTAAACTTTTCTTTATGAAAACACATATTTTATAGACCATTTCCTGCTGAATAAAACAAGGTCACTCCCATCGCTGTCAGATGTATTATTCAAACTTTATAGCAATTCAAATAACCAGGAAGTGAATTTACTGTGTTTACTTCCTGATAGTTCTAACTGACAGGAAGTGACTCAGCAGTTTCTATCACATTCTATGGAGAACTGTATGTCTCTGACTTCTCTGACTTTCCTCTCCATTAGATTCTAACAGGAAATCTAATTAGAATTTGACCACTAGAGGGCACTGCTACTGTAAAAAAAAACATGGGTTTAAACTGTAATAACTCTGGAAATATAAATCTCTCGGCAGTGGGAGTACCCTTATTTTACTCAATAGGAAAATCCCTACAATATATATTTTTTCATAAAAAAGTTTACTGCTCCTTTAAATAAAATGAGCGTGCCGGTTGCCGTTCCGTGACCTCAGTACTGGTTGACGTGCTTTATATGAAGAACACAACACTTTTGGCACCCCCCTACAGTATGCCAGCTGTGACAAATGGGGTGTTATTTTTCTGGGAGAGGAGATGTTAATGAATACAGTAGGGAATTCCATAGTTTTCAGATATTTCACTGCATTTAGTGCCATCTTCTGGAAATATTTATGTATAGTTGGCGAGGGGTAGAAAAACAAATTAACCCTCATTTGGTGAGGGACATGGTCTTCTTTCAAAAATGGCATGCATTTTCTACCTTTTTCTTCTTGTTTGTAATTATTACAAATATTTAAATGCAGGTATGACAGATTTTGGTCCAAGAAGTTTTGCGGTCCTGGTACCCAGGACGATATGTAAACTTATACCAATGGGGTAACTTTTTGTGCAGAAGGCCTCTAGCTACCTAACGTAAAGGATTAGAAATGTTTCATAATAAAAGCCGCTCCAATTAATCTTCATAGTATTGGGGCCATGGAGAGTGTTATTTCAATACTGTCAGAGTTGTAGTTCAAGAGTAATTGAATGATAAAGTATCCCCCTCCCTCCCCTTTTACTGATGTAACACTGCTCACCTCAGAGCAGCAAGAGCTGTCCGGATGGATCACAGAGAGGGACAATCTTCAGTAAGCGTAAGGGAAAAACTGAAAAATCTTTCAATGGGGGCAGGGCTTTCATTGCTCTCACAGTAAGAAGATTGGCCCTTGCTGTGAGTTGTCTGGACTGTGGATCACATTCCACATCTGAGGGGATGTGGCTCGCTCACACACACTAAGTAAAAGGGGCTGATGCACTCGGCCTGTTTTAATTAATAAAAGAAACACCAGCAGCTGTAATGTCCGCCTACATGGATGTGACATCAAGGACTGACTGAAGAGGATATCTTCAAAGGGGGACATTAGAATTTTCTGGCCATAGTAAGGTAAGCGTGTGTGTTTGTTCTCCAGTGTAAGCATGTATATTGTATACCTCTCTGGCACTCAACGGGTTAAAGGGCACTGTTGCCATGAACTGGAGAACTTGATCGACGGTGAAAACAAAATATTTGGCACTAGGCAAGGACTGACATGTTTACTGTAAGGCAGAGGATGAAAAAAGCAGCATCACAGAAATGCAGAGAGTGTTTGTAATTCTTGGAGAAGCCATAAATCAGATCGTGGTGGAGACAAAGGAATTAGGGGAGTTGAAAGCCAGAAATGCACCTGGGACAAGGAGGAAAGGAATTGGGAGTGAAGCACGAGAGGGGAGGGAGACAGACAGGGACAACACAGAGAGGAGACACTGATGGATAAAGGATAATAGGAAGACATATAGGGTTAGAACAGGGAAATGATACAAGGAGATCCATATTAGGGCGAGAGAGATAGAGATTGGGGACTGTAGCATAGCTCCCAACTGTCCCTCTTTAAGACCCAAATCCCTCTGTCCCTCTTTTCTACCCTTTTGTCCCTCTTTTCAGGATATCAGAATGAGTAGTGTGTATTACTTTGCTCCACAGCAATAAAACTCACATAAATGTGTAGTTAATCTTTAATATATGTGCTTATAATTTAATCTGTGTAAATAAAATACTTTGGTATTGCTCTAAATAATTTATTCAGTTAAACAAAGAGGAGCCAATAGGTCATGAAATATCCTAAAACTTCTCGGTAATGCCCCGCCCACCAGCCACACCCCCATAAACACCACCTAAAACAACAGTGTCCCTCTTTGGCCATTTGAAATGTTGGGAGGTATGCTGTAGTGTGGACAAAGCCTCGGCAGAGCACCAAGGACAATTGCCACCTCCTAATAATACACACCACATTTAACTTACTATGGTCAGAGAATCCTAATGGCCTCTATGCATTTTCAAATTGTGCCTTTGCTAAAGAGATAACATTATTCAATAAGTCTTTGATATCATCTTCATGAAGGCAGACATGATAGTTGCTAGCAGGACACCGTGGCCTCAACTCTGCTCACTGCATATGGTAATCTTAAGGACCGCGGGAGAAGAGTGCAACACATTGTTTCTCAGTGCCTTGAACACCTCTTTGTTGCTTAAATGGTTAAGTAGGTTCATGCACTCGCCCTGCTTCAGTTTAACCTCTTAATGACTGGTGATAGTCATGACACGTCAACTGTGTCTGAGCCTTAAAGGAGCAGTAAAATTTTTTTATGAAAACACATTTTATACAGCTTTTCCTGCTGAATAAAACAAGGTCACTCCCACTGCTATCAGATGTTTTATTCAAAATGTATAACATTATATAGCCATTATATTTATTTTATCACCTGAATTTAATTGAATTCCCTGTATTCATTCTGTAGAACGGAGACAGGCTTGTATTCTACATGTGTCTGAAAGTCAAACTCTTTGATATCACTGGTCTGACTACTGATTCACATGAGTACCCATTTATGATTTTAACACTGGTAATTATTTTGTTGCCCTATTGGGCATTCTCTATTTAGTTCTTTCTTGCAAAACTGGTGTAGAGACTTTGAGATTGCTATGGCCACTCCCAGAATTCAGAATGTAGGCGGGGCCAGAACAGATGAGACTCCTCCCCTCAATATTTGGAACTCTAAGCAGTTTCCTACTTTTCCTCTTGGGAATTCCAGCCCTGGCCATTGTGCCTAAAATGTCAGGCCGTCGAAGTACTGCAGAAAAAAATGGCAAGAGGGAGCTATAACTATTTATTTATTACCGAAATAAGAGGATTTTTGTGTACTTACCGATAAATCCTATTCTCTTAGTCCAGGAACCATAGGCGTAAAGTCTCCACCTCCGGGAGGGCAGAAAACATCAAAAAAGGTATCTGAAGTACCGATTCACTCATTCCTTCCATCTTACCCCCACCTGCTAAGCTCAGTTTTAAAATATAGCAAAGCCAAGAGAGAAGCAAAAGAGAAGTGAAAGAAGAACAGGGACACCCCTGAACAGAGAATCCAAGAGAACCCTTCTGCCCGGGGACTCAATCTGGTGTTTGGAAGGAATGGAGCCCTATGTGCCACATGGACTAAGAGAAAAGGATTTATAGGAAGTATACAAATATCCTCCTTTCTCTTTCGTCCTATGTGGGATACAAAAACCCTGGGGATACCAAAGCTATCCACTAAGATTGCAGGGAGGGGAAAAGAGAAAAAAAAATCCCTCCAACACAGACCATTATCCATTGGACTGAACTGGTACAACATGAACCTCAGGTGTCAACGGATACAATCTAGAAAACCAAAGAAGAAGAAAGCAAGAGGGTGCTGTGTGCAGAAGTCCAAGGAAGACACCTATACAGACAGCACAACCTGTAAGACCTTCCAACCAAAACTGCTTTCAGCCAAAGCTAGCACGTTAACATGTAGTGTTTGAGAAAACTGTGCAGAGTGACCATGTTTCCAGATTATACAACTGCTCAGCATTAGTCTGATGCCTGCAGGACCAAGAAGCACCGACCTGGTGGAATGCACCGGGACCCAAGAGGTTCTAGGTTTCTTCCTGAAGAGATGAATGGTCACCATAATCCAGGAAGCTACCATTACCTTAGATGCAGCCTGGTCCAAACGTGGACTCTCAGGAATGAAAAAGAAAAAACATCAGATTTGCGAAAAGGCTTTGTGTGATGAACATAGTACTTCAATAATTTGCGCATATCATATTGCATATAGAATATAGCATTTTGCATATTGCGTATAGCATTTTGTGTATCACATATAAGGTGACCACATTTCCATTCTGCCATTCAGGGACACTGTGGACATGAGAGCAGTAGAATACATGTCCTCACCTCTAGGGCAGCTATATGGGAGGGGTCATTATATATCCCTGGACATCAGGGTGCATCAGCGATGCTTGTGGTGGGTAGCAAAATTGCACAACAGCTTCTGTTTGAGGTCAGGATCAAGGCTCAGGCCATTTTGTTGTAGCCCAGCAGAGGCATCACTTCCTGTCACAGTAGGCAATGGGCAGTTCTCCTTGTAGTGTTTAGATCTGTGTGCTCTGGAGTCTTCATTCCAGGACTTTCTAGTGTCCCTGAAGGGGACTGCCCAGGACAAGGGACACACATTTAAAATCAGGGACTGTCCTGGGCAATCAGGGACATGTGGTCACCCTAATTACGTATAAGGTTTTGCATATTGAGTATTGCATTTTGCATATTACATAGAGCATTTTGAGAATAGCATATTGTGTTGTGTGTATAGTGTATTTTCTGCCTGTGTGTTTGTACAGTGTATATTTTGTGTGTATGCATTGTGTTTGTGTATATATCGTGTGTGGTATGTATGTATGCATGTGTTTGTTGGAACCACTGCATCTTCTTGCAGAGATATTGACAGAAATGGCTAAAGTGGGTTACGTCCCCCTGCCCCGGCCACTCCTATCAAAATCTCACCCCATAGTTGGACCAATGGGACAGGCAGTATAGATTTAAATAACTCCTCCTTACTGACGCCCCAGGGTTTGTGTGCCAGGGCCGCAGAATTTGTGTCACATGATTTTTTTTCTTCTTTGATTAGTATAGGCGTGTTTTTAACCCCTTAAGGACCAGGAAAATCTGAGGTGGATTTCACTTAAGGACTGGAGCAATTCTGGCCTTTTTGACTAGGTTTTTGTACAACAGTGTTTTCCCTCTAAGGCTTTTATTTCATCCACATAAACTACATACTGTTTTTTGATGCACAAATATGGCTTTCTTTTGATACAACGTTTACATGGATAAACCACCATTTACTTTATTAAAATTAAATAAAACTGTATATATAAAAAAAAAAGTAAAAAAAATGCCATTTTTATTTTTTCTCTTGGCATTATTTGGGCGCAATGGGTTACATTTTTATGGAGACTGCATGAAAGATTTGACCGGTCAGTCATACCTACAAAATGGGCAGTTTTAAGTGGGCACTGTTCTCCCCGGGGTGAAAATCCCCATGTGTCTCTTTCCCTCCCTATTTTCCCTCTTTTTCATAATATATATATATATATATATATATATATATATATATATATATATATATACAGTATCTCACATAAGTGAGTACAACTCTCACATTTTTGTCAATATTTTTATTCTTTCATGTGACAACACTGAAGAAATGACACTCTGCTACAATGTAAAGTAGTGAGTGTACAGCCTGTATAACAGTGTAAATTTGCTGTCCCCCTCAAAATAACTGAACACACAGCCATTAACGTCTAAACCTTGGCAACAAAAGTGAGTACACCCCTAAGTGGAAATGTCCAAATTGGGCTCAAAGTGTCAATATTTTGTGTGGCCACCATTATTTTCCAGCACTGCCTTAACCCTCTTCGGCATGGCGTTCACCAGAACTTCACAGGTTGCCACTGGAGTCCTCTTCCACTCCTCCATGATGACATCACAGAGTTGGTGGCTGTTAGAGACCTTGCACTCCCCCACCTTCCGTTTGAGGATGCCCTACAGATGCTCAATAGGGTTTAGGTCTGGAGACATGCATGGCCAGTCCATCACCTTTACCCTCATTTTCTTTAGCAAGGCAGTGGTCTGCTTGGAGGTGTGTTTGGGGTCGTTACTTTACATTGTAGCAGAGTGTCATTTCTTCAGTGATGTCACATGAGAGATAAAATAAAAATATTTACAAAAATGTAAGGGCTGTACTCACTTATGTGAGATACTATATATCTCTATACTCTATACTATATATCTCTAATATATATATATTTAACCAATGACATGCCAGGACTGTCATGTGTCCTTAAGGGAAGTTTACCCATGACAGTCCTAGCATGTCATGGGTCATTAAGGGGATTTTAAACTGGCTGATTTGATTTTTTTGGGTACGTTTTTCCAAGCGTTCGGAGCACTGTGCGAGACGGCAGACTGACCTGCTTCTTTCTTGGTGGATTGCTGGCAGTTGAGAAGCATTTATAACAAGTAGAGAGGGAAGAGAGAGGGAGAGCTCAGGCAATGTGGAACAGTCAGTGAGTTTTTGAAACAAGAGCAGAGATCACAGCAAGTATGGGTGAATTGGAGTGTGCTTGCTGCTCAAGTACTGATGAACATTCTGAGAGTTACTAGCAGTGCAGTGAAGGTTACAGGAATTATGGCGAGCGCATACTGCTCAGGTAAAGTGGTAGTTTTCTAAAGAAGTGGTTACAAACTACGCAAGAAAGTTGAAGGGTATGTCTGAATTCAAGTGTTTAGTTCTTTTAAAAAAAGTGTTAATGTCTAAAAAAAAACTTTTTTGCATTTAGAAGGGCTTAAAAAGCTGATCTAAATGCAAAAAACGGTATCTCTCAAACCGCTATGGTTTAAGAGATACAGGCATTTAAAGTTTGATTTCTCCTACTGACAGCTGTAAAGCCGTCAGCAGGAGATCCATGTCGGTCGACACGGTGGCGCTTGAGAAGTGCCGAGATCTCCTTACTTACATGTAATCCCTTCATTGGAATGATCTAAAACGTGTGCCTAGTAATGAAGGGATTCCGTGTAAGTAACGAGATCTCGGCACTTGTCAACTGACACGGATCTCCTGCTGACAGCTTTACAGCTGTCAGTAGGAGAAATCAAACTTTAAACGCCCGTATCTCTTAAACCATAGCGGTTTGAGAGATACGTTTTTTTGCATTTAGATCAGCTTTTTAAGCTCTTCTAAATGCAAAAAAGTTTTTTTAGACATTACTAACACTTTAACATATCACGATGATGGATAGTGTAATTACACTGGAACACTGAGTTTACAAAGGTGGATTTGTGGTGCAGAAGCATGTATACTGCATATCCCAGTAGTCAATGATCGGCATTAACAGCTGTTGCACAATACATTTTCTTAATACTTTTTTCTACACAGAGTGCCTATTTCTGGATAAATTTTGGATCTGAATTTATCAATATGAAGACAAAATGTCACATAGAGGTCTAGCCATATACCACAATATTTGTAAGAGCTGACTGGGGTCAAGTTAATATTTGACTTTGTTACAGTGGTTAAATTAACATTGTGGAGTGCAAGTAATTTGCACTTTGTACTAAATACTATCCTGACCATTTTAAGGACCAGGGTTTTTTTTTTATTTACACACTAGAGGACCAGAGCAATTTTAGCATGTTTGTTCAACCATATTTCCCCTCTAATTCCTTTATTACAGCCACACAAATTATATACCATTTTTTAAATAAGTAGGGATTTTTTAATGCCAATTTATGGATACAGCCCATCATATAGTTTTGTTTTTTAGAACATTAGAAAATTGGGGTTAAAACAGAACAAAACTTTTTTATAGGTTTTACTGTGATGTTTTTTGCTCAATTTGTGATTTTTTAACTGTGACTAGATAAAAGGTATGAACAGAAATTCATACTTCCCAAATGTCCCTCTTTTCCACCCTGGTGTCCCTGTGTTTAGGAGATCAGACTGTGTGGTGTGTATAGAAGTGTATCACCCTGGTGTCCCTGTGTTTAGGAGATCAGACTGTGTGGTGTGTATAGAAGTGTATCACCCTGGTGTCCCTGTGTTTAGGAAATCAGACTGTGTGGTGGGTATAGAAGTGTATCACCCTGGTGTCCCTGTGTTTAGGAGATCAGACTGTGTGGTGTGTATTAGAAGTGTATCACACTGGTGTCCCTGTGTTTAGGAGATCAGACTGTGCGGTGTGTATATAAGTGTATCCCACTGGTGTCCCTGTGTTTAGGAGATCAGACTGTGTGGTGTGTATAGAAGTGTATCACCTTAGTGTCCCTGTGTTTAGGAGATCAGACTGTGTGGTGTGTATTAGAAGTGTATCACCCTGGTGTCCCTGTGTTTAGGAGATCAGACTGTGCGGTGTGTATATAAGTGTATCACCCTGGTGTCCCTGTGTTTAGGAGATCAGACTGTGTGGTGTGTATAGAAGTGTATCACCCTGGTGTCCCTGTGTTTAGGAAATCAGACTGTGTGGTGGGTATAGAAGTGTATCACCCTGGTGTCCCTGTGTTTAGGAGATCAGACTGTGTGGTGTGTATTAGAAGTGTATCACACTGGTGTCCCTGTGTTTAGGAGATCAGACTGTGCGGTGTGTATATAAGTGTATCCCACTGGTGTCCCTGTGTTTAGGAGATCAGACTGTGTGGTGTGTATAGAAGTGTATCACCTTAGTGTCCCTGTGTTTAGGAGATCAGACTGTGTGGTGTGTATTAGAAGTGTATCACACTGGTGTCCCTGTGTTTAGGAGATCAGACTGTACGGTGTGTATATAAGTGTATCCCACTGGTGTCCCTGTGTTTAGGAGATCAGACTGTGTGGTGTGTATAGAAGTGTATCACACTGGTGTCCCTGTGTTTAGGAGATCAGACTGTGCGGTGTGTATATAAGTGTATCCCACTGGTGTCCCTGTGTTTAGGAGATCAGACTGTGCGGTGTGTATATAAGTGTATCCCACTGGTGTCCCTGTGTTTAGGAGATCAGACTGTGTGGTGTATATAAGTGTATCACCCTGGTGTCCCTGTGTTTAGGAGATCAGACTGTGTGGTGTGTATTAGAAGTGTATCACACTGGTGTCCCTGTGTTTAGGAGATCAGACTGTGCGGTGTGTATATAAGTGTATCACACTGGTGTCCCTGTGTTTAGGAGATCAGACTGTGTGGTGTGTATAGAAGTGTATCACCCTGGTGTCCTTGTGTTTAGGAGATCAGACTGTGTGGTGTGTATAGAAGTGTATCACCCTGGTGTCCCTGTGTTTAGGAGATGAGACTGTGTGGTGTGTATATAAGTGTATGACCCTGGTGTCCCTGTTTTTAGGAGATCAGACTGTGTGGTGTGTATAGAAGTGTATGACCCTAGTGTCCCTGTGTTTAGGAGATCAGACTGTGTGGTGTGTATATAAGTGTATCACCCTGGTGTCCCTGTGTTTAGGAGATCAGACTGTGTGGTGTGTATAGAAGTGTATGACCCTGATGTCCCTGTGTTTAGGAGATCAGACTGTGTGGTGTGTATATAAGTGTATCACCCTGGTGTCCCTGTGTTTAGGAGATCAGACTGTGTGGTGTGTATATAAATGTATCACATTGCTGCACAGTAATAAAACTCACATGACTGTTTGTTTAAACTTCAGTATGTGTGTTTATGCATTAGTCTTTGTAAATATTATGCTAAGGTCTTGCTCTAAATCATTTATTTAGTTACACAAAGGGGTGGCAATAGGTCATCAAGTGACCTACATCCAGTCCTGCCCACAATCTCCCCCATCTATGGCCATTTTCATTTACTTCAGCTCTATTCTCTGCTTCTCTTCCTCGCAATCACTGTGAGGTAGAGAAAGGCAGAGAACACTGACAAAGTCAATGCACAGTACACATTGCCTTCGTCATTGGCTCAGCCAGTACATGTCATCGCTGTAGTATGATAACATGTACCTGCTCATGTACCAGGGAAAGGCTGCAACAGATTGTTCTGGTCCTGGAGCAGTTAGTCACAGCCTCCCCAGCAGGATCACAGGTGCGTAGTGATCATTTAACCCATGATGTGCCAGGACCATCAATGGTCCTTAAAGAATCGAATACTGTGACCGGCCTGACTCTTCCTTGGACATTAAGAGGTTAAAGGCATAGTAATGTTTCAGAATAAAAGCAGCTCCAATTAATCTTCATAGTATTTGGGCCATGGAGAGGGTTATTTCAGTTGTAGTTCAAGAGTAACTGAATGATAAAGTATCATTTGATGAGTTTGGCTTAAGGAAGTGGTTGTGTGCCACGAAATGCGTTGCCTTGCTTGAATATTGTTAATTGATATTGTTGTTGGTTATTTTATTGTAATCATTTTTTTTTTTTTTCCCGGAGTCCAGACGGTGTGGAGGCCTTTTTGGAGTGGGTGTGGAGAGGAGAAGCGTGCTGTGTGACACCGAGTGGGGACAGTGAAATTTCCCCATTTGCCTTGATGTCAGCTTAGGTTATTCCTCCCTCTGCTGACCACATACAAATGTGAATACAATTTTTTTTCTACTTTCAAGTACCGTAAAATCTCAGGTATAATAAGCAGGTGTATATTATGCCTAAGATTTTAGGGGAAAACAAAAGTGCCTATGTATAATACACACCCTTATTTTCCCTTACTACAAAAAAAAAATATAGTGTTAGACCTCTTACCTTCCTCCCCCGGCGCTCCGCTTTGAAGATAAACCTTACTTTTGTGCAAGTGAACTGCCAAAGAGAAGGCAAAACTTCTTGCACTTGCCCCCTGCTTCCTTCAATTGGGCTTACAGGACCTTCGGCCTCCAGCTAATGGTAATGCCCTGTTTTTTTGGAGTTACCAGGTACCACTCAGAGAGAGTGAGAAGAAGAGTAGTTGCCCAGGACTGTGAAGTTTATCTGTGTCTGGGGCAGAATATATACCCAGTCTGTGCATTTGCTGTCTATTCATATAGGTGATTGACAACTTCGTTATTTGTGAGTACTCACATGTGGGGTGATCTTGGTGGTGGAACGTGACTTAGACCTTATTGCACTAGGGCACTCCCTATTGCTCTCCCCCTTTTGTTTTTCTGCAGGAATATTGCTGTTTGTCATCCATTATTGAGCAGTTACTCATAGAGAAGTGCCAGGGGACTAGATAGAATATCCTATACGAACTGGAGCTATCAGTGCAGTATATCCTGCATTGCCGGTGGATACATGACTCAAAGTACCGGGTCTTAGTGCTTAGTATAGCGGGTAGCTGTGCAGGTTAGCAAAAGAAAAAAAAAAAAAAAAAAAAACCCTCACAGATGATAACGTGCCTGAACTGCCAGAGGTGTAACTAGAAGCCACCGGGCCCTGGTGCAAGAATTGCCATGGGCCCCCCGACCACATTGACCCCCTCCACATTGCCCCCCTTCATCTCCACACTGCCCCTTCCACAATGCCCCTTCCGCAATACCCCTGGCCCTACCTCCAGTCTCTGGTGGTCTAGCGGCGTGGCTTGACAGATTTGTGCCTCCCATCGCTCTGTATTACTACAGCGGCGCGCCGAGTGGGATATAAGCTAAGCAACTGCTGCGGGCGAGGGGGTTGCAGGTGGCGGCCGGGCCCCTGGAGTGACGGGCCCGGTCGCAGGTGCGACCCCTACTGTTACGCCACTGTGAACTGCTATACCTATTGTGGCAGAGATGCCAGGGCCGTATCGTCACATAACCGTATAACGAAGAAGCATTAATGAGAGATGCAATGGGATGGACAGAAGCACTGTAAAAGCTGGTCAGGCCCAGATGGGAATTTCATTTTCCTGGTTGAAGAGGTGGACAGCCACATCACTAATGTGTACCAGCAAGAATTTAAATTTAGAAGTATTGTTAGACCAGTGGGAATGCGTCAGTCTGTTCAATAAACGTTTACACATCATAACTACTTTTGAATTATGTGATCAGGGAGGTAGCACATCAAACAAAATAGTAGTTGAATGTGTTCGCTATTGATATGGGGCAGGGCAGGGTAGTGTTTCATTGTCTAGTAGTTTAAAAACCTGTGTACACGGGCCAAAGTGCATAAAGAAAGACATTTTCAGAGAAGAGGAGTGAGGGGCATAAGGGCTGGGTGGGAGAGAGCATCTGTGTCACCGGAGAAGAAAGCACCCGTGGCAATGCAGTCATGCCCAGTAGAGACTGCCCGAAAGCAAGAATGCCAGGAGGTGTAGTTTTGCAGTAGTACACCTGCCGTGTAGTTCTAAGGTAGTACATAGCCGTTTAAATAGCCGATGGTACCTGCCGTTACATAGGGAGGTGTAGTTCTGCGGTAGTACACCTCCCAGCATTCTGTTCAGGCAGTCTCTGCTGCGCATGACTGTATCTGACAGACATACATATGGCCTTTTATATTATTGTATGATTCTTATAGTTTTTGGATGAGAATGGTTAGGGTGTTGTATATATTTTTATTAACCTTCCAGAAGTTGTCTGGTATTGCTATGTTCAGTTTATCAGTAAAATATTGACCTTTGCCTAGTTTTGTTTGCTCTGTGTATGTATTCCACAAGTAACCTCATTTCGCTCATACAGTGTACTGGCCTGGCAGTCTGCAGGTTAAGAGCCAGACGTGTGTGTGACACAATGCTTCGCAATGCACACCGTGGTCATTAGAGAGTTTAGTAGACTTATGCACTGCCTGCTACAGATTAAAAACGGCTATGTTACTATGTCAGCCTCCATGGACATGGTATCTTATGTCTGACTGAACACCTTATTTCTTAAGCAAAGGCAAAATTCATAAGGGCCATTGGGATTTTATGGGCATAGTAAGGCAAGTGGAGGTTATTATTAGGCAGTTATTTAACCATTAAAGGGATAGAGATGTAAAAACATATATGTTGTAGGGTTTATGTCCCCGAATAAAACAAGAGTACACCCACTGCTGAGAGATATTAAAAAATTGTAACAGCTCAAACCTGAATTTTTTAGGTGCAATATCACAGTGGCCTGCAAATTTACTGTGGCGCTGTTGCTACACCATCCTATGGAGATTTATGGTCTACAGACCAGAGCAGTCCATAGGATAGTGTAGCAACAGTGCCACTGTAAATTTTCAGGCCACTGTGATATCGCACCTAAAAAAATTTAAGTTTGAGCTGTTATAATCCTATATAATAATTTGCTAATATATGTTTGTCAGAAGCTGTCGTGCGCAGTACAGATGGCTGTGCCTGCTGCAGTCATGTGCAGTTCAGACTGACCGCTCCGCGGCTGATAACGGAGTGAGGCGCTCTGAATTCAGACTGTAGTCGGTGTACGGAGAGAACTACAATCTGAATTCGGAGCTTCCCCCCTCTTATCAGCAGTGGCGCGGGCAGACTCTACTGTGCATGACTGCACCGTGGCCGTTGCTGCTTGGCACTGTGACCCATGTACACGGGCTGTTCAACTAGTTTTTTTAATAAAATCTGTCTCAGCAGTGGGAGTACCCTTGTTTTACTCAGGGGGATAAACCCTATAACATATATTTTTTTACATTTTAAGTATTACTATCCCTTTAAATATGTGGGACAGTACAAGTCAGTATATGACTGAATCTAGTGCAAAGGGCCATAGTGGCCATCACAAACAGGGAAGATGAGGAGAGAAGAGAACGTTAGGCAGTGATTATTGAAAGAAGGCAACCAATAGGGAGGCCAGACACGACAAGCCCTCACAACCACATACTGTATAAGGTTCTGCAGCACATGGAATCTGACAATGGGAAGATTGCTGCTAAACTGACAGGATTTTGGTTTACTGCTCAAACATCTGAAATATTTGGACAAAATCAGCAGCCAAAAGTACCCCAGCCTCTGCCCACACTGTCAGCTGTGAGGGGGGAGGGGGAGTTGGCATGGGAAATGTTGGTATGCTCAGCAACATAGAACAAGCACAGCATGTACTAAAAAACCCAAAATGTTTATTTTCACATAAAAAAAAAAAAAAAAAAAAAAAAAAAAAGTTTACAAACCATGATCTCTGCCTGTTTGTTAGGTTCTAGATTCTGACATCCTCTGTTAAAGGATCAGTACATTTATCATGGAGAAAAAAAAAAATACATATACTGTAGGGCTTTTATTGCTATGTAAAACAAGGGCACTCCCAACTGCTGGGTGCTGCTTCATTCAAAAGTTACTCCAATTCCAATGTTTTTCTTTTTCACCCAAGGACCAGCCGCGCACGCACGTGGCTGGCACCTAAGGACCAGAGACCCCCACCCCTTTTTTTTGTATTGTATGGGAGAAATAAGCCTTAGCCTACAGTTCACAACGGAATGGGATGGTAACAGTTCTAATAACTTTTGAATAAACATCTCCTTGAAGTGAGTATCTGTTATACTCAGCAGGAAAAGCATTACAATATTATATATATATTTATTTTTTCTTTCTTATAATAAAATTATACTGATCTTTTAACCTGTTTGAGTACCAGAGGGTTTACCAACACATTGCTTAGCCTTTCTGGCACTGAAAAGGGTTTAAAACAGATCTTGTGCCAGTCACTCACACATACGATGATTGAGCTCAACCCAAGCACCAACACTTATGATCTTCTTGAGCCACTGTCCCCTACAATCGGAGGTGCACAGGGCTCATAAGATATAATACATAAATGTACAAATATACACACAGGTGCCCTGCGTGCTGAGCCTGTGTATGAAAGGTCACTCCTTGAGGTAGAAGTGCATCTTGTCGTGCACAACCTTGCGGTCTGGGTTCAGTCTCTTGAGGATCTGTGCCAGCACGTTCACAGTCTGCTCACTGCTCAAACCAGTCTTCTTGGTCTGGAACTTTTTCAGGAGGTCTTTCGTGGTCATCGGCTTGCGGGTCAGGTAGCGGCGCACGGCTTCCTCTGTCAGCTGGATGTCCCTGCAGGAAAGACACAGGGTTACTAGTCACACAATCACAGGTAGGTATGTGTACTTCACCCGGAAATTGGCAGAGGTGTATTACCCGCAGCTGGGGGTGGATTTTCCAGATTGGGGTTGGGGAGTGGATTTGCCCGATGTGTTCTGGGGTCCAGACTCCATCTTCAAGCGCTTTGCGGCTGGTGTGTGAGGAGCAGCTCCACGTTTACCTGAGGTGTAGAGCAAAATACACAGCACAAGAGTGAGCAAGAGAAACAGAATGTGAGTGTGCGAGACCCCCAGGGACAGGGAAAGAGGTCTGCAAGACAACCCCCAGGGACAGGGCAAGCAGTCTGCGAGACAACCCCCAGGGACAGGGCAAGCAGTCTGCGAGACAACCCCCAGGGACAGGGCAAGCGGCTTGCGAGACAACCCCCAGGGACAGGGCAAGCGGCTTGCGAGACAACCCCCAGGGACAGGGCAAGCGGCTTGCGACACAACCCCCAGGGACAGGGCAAGCGGCTTGCGACACAACCCCCAGGGACAGGGCAAGCGGCTTGCGAGACAACCCACAGGGACAGGGCAAGCGGCTTGCGACACAACCCCCAGGGACAGGGCAAGCGGCTTGCGAGACAACCCCCAGGGACAGGGCAAGCGGCTTGCGAGACAACCCACAGGGACAGGGCAAGCGGCTTGCGAGACAACCCACAGGGACAGGGCAAGCGGCTTGCGACACAACCCCCAGGGACAGGGCAAGCGGCTTGCGAGACAACCCACAGGGACAGGGCAAGCGGCTTGCGAGACAACCCACAGGGACAGGGCAAGCGGCTTGCGAGACAACCCACAGGGACAGGGCAAGCGGCTTGCGAGACAACCCACAGGGACAGGGCAAGCGGCTTGCGAGACAACCCACAGGGACAGGGCAAGCGGCTTGCGAGACAACCCACAGGGACAGGGCAAGCGGCTTGCGAGACAACCCACAGGGACAGGGCAAGCGGCTTGCGAGACAACCCACAGGGACAGGGCAAGCGGCTTGCGACACAACCCCCAGGGACAGGGTAAGCTGTTTGCAAGACCCCCAGGGACAGGGCAAGCATGTGCCAGTCCAAGGAATGGGGAAACAAGTCTTTTTACGCTCACCTTGTTCTAGTTTAGTGGCTGCTGCTTTCAGTGTGTTTGACGTATTTCCAGCATCAGGAGTGGGTGTCCCAGGCCGGCTGTTGCCCCGGGAGCTACTGTTGGAACCTCCTTTCTTGTCCTTCTTTGGAGGGGTCTTCTTCTTCTGAGACAGAAATGTGAAGAGGAGTTAGATGGACACTTCCACTAGTGGGAGATGCTTTATTTAAATTAAATAAATGTTATTACAGCTCACACTTTTAGCTGAAATGTTTTAAAGGGATAGTAATACTTCGTTTTATCTTTATTTTATTTTGTAGGCATTAAAAAAGCATGAAGAACGATATAAGTCTTATCTCTCAAACCTTTATGGTTTGAGAGATATTCACAAGCAATATTTCCACTCCCGCCTATTTTACCTAGTGTAAGCCATCTCTTCTCAGATGTGGAATGCAGTCCATAGACCAGACAGATAACAGAAGGGGACAATCTCCTTTGTATGAAAACAATGAAAGCCCTTCCCCCTTGACAAGTTTTTCAGCTTTTTCCCTTATCTTAATTGAAGATTGTCCCTCTCTGCAGTCTACCTTGGCACCTCCCTTCTGCTTTGCCTGAACGGGGGGGGGGGGGGGGGGGGGTTTGTCGCGGTGGGTTTATATAATTTTCTGTGGTGTGGAAGATGCAAGGTCTCCTACAGAGAACTCTAACCATCCACTGGTGTGGACACTGACAGCTGTAATCCATTTTGAATGAAAATAAAGAATATTCCATATCATGTTTAACTCAGCAGGAAAATCTGTACAGTACATCATTTACTGCCCCCTTAACAGGTACTAATACTTTTCAATGGACCAACATATCAGTTAACCCCTAGAGATGTATCCAATGCATTTTATTCATGGCAAAACTTACCAGGAAAACATCAGTGGCCTTAACCCTTTGAGTGCCAGGGTGGTACGGAATGCATTGCAAAGAAATGCATTGAATACCTGTCTTGCATTAAAAGGGTTAATATGAATAGCTAGGAAAAGAGGGATATGATACTTTTAAATATATTAAAGGATTGTATTGTAATATAGTTCACGATGGAGGAATTTTTCAGAAAAAGTGGAACAAGAGGGCACGATCTAAAGTTAGAAAGGGGAAGATTCAGACATTATATGCCGAGTTAAACTTTATGGAAAAGGTGATCTATTAAAGTAACAGTAATACTTCATTTTATCTTTATTTTATTGGCATTAAAAAATCATGAAGAACGATATAAGTCGTATCTCTCAAACCTTTATGGTTTGAGAGATATTCACAAGCAAAGTTTCCCCTCACTGACCAAAACGGTCAAGCCTGCCATCTAGCTGTCAGATTTGGAATCTGGTCCGCAGACCAGCCGGCGGCTCTTCAGCAGAGCCGAAATCACAAGATATAAAAATAATTACTTCATTGAAACGGTATACAAAGCGTGCTTGCAAACCAGGCACACTTCGTATACCATTTCAATGAAGTAGTTCTTCTTGTATCTCGCGATCTCGGCTCTGCTGTAGAGGCCGGTCTGTGGACCGAATTCCAAATCTGACAGCTAGAGAGGTGACGTCAGTGAGGGGAAAACTGCTTGTGACTATCTCTCAAACCATAAAGGTTTGAGCGATACGACTTATATCGTTCTTCATGTTTTTTTAATGCCTACAAAATAAAATAAAAACAAAGTATTACTGTCCCTTTAATGGAATTGCCTTCCAGTGGAGGCAGTAGGGGCTACTACTGTGAGGAAATTGCAAAAAGTCTATGCTAAGGACTTTGGGGGAGGAAGGAGACATTCTTATTGTACGTTTAGCAGTAAAATTCATGACAGGCCATGTTTAGAAATTCTTATTAGGACCACGTCAATTTATTGTCCACTTTTCAAAATGCCGACTGATTGGCGTTAGTTGCTTACCTTTTTTTTTTTTGTATATCTGTATGTCTCTGCAACAATGTTGCAGACACAAAGGCACTTTCATAATTAGCACCATTCCTTTAAATGAGTCTTTTAAATCTTTGAGTGTCAGAGGGTTGCACACACCTCTGGCACTCAAAGGGTCAAACTGTTGAATGTTAGAGTGGTGTCTAGCGCATTGCTTTGCAAATCGTTGGAGGCTCCTCTAGCATTCAAGGGGTTAAAAAGCTTCCATTGAAATCAAAGTTAATTTGGGGAATTTTGTTTAGCTGCAGATTTTATTTGCACACAAACATACAGAAATAAAGATTTATAGCCAATTTTATATAAAAAGGAAGAAAAAAGGTGAAATTTACTCACCGACATTTGTTTTTCCTCTGTGTCCTTCCACGGCATACACAGTGGGTAGTTGGCTCCGCCCTCCAGCTGGTAGGACCAATCAAAATCTTTAAAAGTTCACCGCTTCCTCCCTTTTGGCAGTTAAACTTATGTCCAAGCTGAAAAGACAGAGAATGTTAATATCTTATTATGGAATCATATCAGTAATATCAATGCATCCCAATTAGGAACGATACCATTACCAGATTACCAATAGGGAGGGTTGCCGTGGAAGGACACAGAGGAAAAACAAATGTCGGTGAGTAAATTTCACCTTTTCCTCTGTGTCCGATCCACGGCATACACAGTGGGACTTACCCAAGCAGTACCAATTGTAGGGAGGGTATGCCCAGTTGAACGTTTCAGGGTGAAATGGCTGCTTCAAGCACCTTTCGCCCAAATTTAGCGTCTTCTGATGCTTGAATGTCTAATTTATAATGCTTGATAAAGGTGGAGACTGAAGACCATGTGGCAGCTTTACAGATGTCCTGTGGTGATGCCAGAGCCTTCAGTGCCCATGAGGTAGCCACTGCTCTTGTTGAATGCGCTGTTATGCCCTGGGGTGGCTCAAGTTGCGCTGATTCATAAGCTAATTTGATACAGTCTCTTAACCACCTAGAGATTGATGCTTTGGATGCAGCTGAGCCTTTGAACTTGCCGCAGAAGTGAACAAAAAGTGATTCAGATTTACGAAAGAACTGAGTTCTTGAAATATATACCTGAAGGCAGCGGATGAGATCCAAGTTATGGAGTCTTTTCTCAATTTCATGGATCGGGTTAGGACAGAAGGAGGGAAGAATAATCTCCTGATTAAGGTGGAATTGAGACACCACTTTTGATCTAAAAGATAGTTTAGGTCGCAAAACTACCTTGTCTTGGTGAAATATTAAATAAGGTGGAACTGATAATAGTGCTTGCAGTTCGCCGACACGTCTGGCAGATGTTATGGCTGTAAGAAAAGCCGTCTTCAGAGTCAGATGTTTGAGGGACACTTCCTGTAATGGCTCAAAATAAGGGTGTGACGCTAGCTGTTGCAGAACAATATTAAGGTCCCAAGGTGGCACCACTTCCCTAATGGTGGGCTTGATTTTTGAAATAGATTGAAGATATCGCTTGATTAAATAGTTGTCTGCAAATGGAGTGGCAAGTACCGCTGAAATTGCAGACAGCTGCACTTTAAGAGATGCCGGTTTTAGCCCTTTTTGAAAACCAGCTTGTAGAAAATCAAGGATTCTAGGTGCAGATATGGTCGAGCGATCCAGCTTTTTATCTATGCACCACCTATGAAAAATGGACCACACTCTGTAGTAGATTTTGGTTGATGATACTTTTCTGCCCCGTAGGATAGTGTCAATAACCTCGTCTGATGTACCTTGTAACTTTAAGGACTGCCTCTCAGCCTCCAGGCCTTGAGACGGAAGAAGGAGGGATTGGGATGCAACAGAGGTCCCTGAATCAGAAGATCTGGAACATTCGGTAGATCCAGAGGATCTCTGATGGACATTTTTAACAGGTCGGAATACCAACTCTTCCTTGGCCAGTCTGGAGCTACCAGAATGACTTCTGCCCTGTCCCTTTTGATCTTTTGCAATACCTCCAATATTAATGGAAGAGGAGGAAAGATGTATGCCAGATGAGCTTTCCACGGTACCTGAAAGGCATCCTGTGCTTGAGCTTGGTTTTCTTGCCAACGTGATATGTACCTTAGACATTTCCTGTTGCTGGCAGTTGCCATCAGGTCTATTGATGGCCTCCCGAATTCTTTTGTGAGGAGACTGAATATTTTTGGGTTTAGACTCCATTCCGCTGGATCTACTTGATTTCGACTTAGGAAGTCCGCTTGAGAATTCAGTTGTCCTGACAGGAAGGTTGCCGTGAGGCTGTGAAGGTTTTTCTCTGCCCACAGCATGATCTTGACTGTTAGCTTGTTTAATGAGGGGCTTTTTGTCCCTCCTTGATGAAGCAGGTACTGGACTGCTGCTATGTTGTCTGATCTGATTCTTACCGCTTTTCCTTGCAGTTTGTGACCGAAGTGTTTGAGCGTTTTCCAAACTGCCAGAAGTTCCCGGACATTGATGTGTAAGCGTAGTTCTTGTTTTGTCCAGGACCCCTGTGTGGTATTCTGGTCCCAGATTCCTCCCCAACCTGTGTTGCTTGCATCTGTGTTCAGTATCACCCAATCTGGCTCCCTTAGCTGCTTTCCTTTTGTCAGATTCAGGGGTTTTAACCACCAGGCTAATTCCTTCCTGGTTGTCCTGAGCACTGGCACCCTGCGGGTGAGATTGTGAGGAGCTTGTCGGTAGAACCTCAGATAGTTGTCTTGCGTAAGTCGCGAATGTGCCTTGGCCCAAGGAAGAATCTGATAAGTTGAGGTGAGATGACCCAGCAGCTTCTGAAAGTGATGCAGGCTGTGTGATGTCCTGCTGAGAAACTGTGTCACTATTCGGATAATACGAGATTGCCTTTCCTTTGATAGAGTTGCTTGACCTTTGTTGGTATCTAGTACTAATCCCAGGAATGTTAGTTCCTGCCTGGGAATAAGTGAGCTTTTCTGTAAGTTCAGGATCCATCCCAAACTGGCAAGCATTGTCAGACAGAGCTTTGTGCTCGTTATTGAGCTCTGACTGGATGTCTCCACAATTAAAATATCGTCCAGGTATGGCACAATCTTGATTTGATGCTGTATCCTGATCTCCGCCATAACCAAGGACATCACCTTGGTGAAGACACGAGGAGCTGTTGCCAGCCCGAATGGCAATACCCTGAACTGGAAATGTTGATTGAAGATATGGAATCGAAGAAATTTTCGATGAGATTCCCTTATCATAATATGGTAATAGGCATCCCGTATGTCCAGTCTGGTTAGGTATGCCTTTGGATGGAGAGCCTTTAGTGTAGATGTTACAGTCTCCATCTTGAAATGTCTGGTTGATAGAAGAGAATTCAGGTCTTTTAGGTCCAGAATCAGCCGAAGTTCTCCTGTAGGCTTGGAAACACAAAAGAGCGTTGAGTAAAATCCCCTGAACTTCTGGAGGCTGGGTACTTCCTCTATCACTCTGTTGTGTAGTAGCAGAGACACTGCTTGCTGCATCTGTTGAATTTGGAACTTGTGACGGACTCTGGAAGACCTGAATCTCGGAAGTTTGGGGGCAGTTCGGAATTCCAAGGCATATCCCCTCTGAATTATTTCTAGAGCCCATTTGTCGTGGTGTATATGGCTCCAGGCGTCTTGAAACTCCTCCAGTCTGCCCCCTACTGGAGGAGGAGGGGATGAGCTGCCTTCATTGTTGATAAGGACCTTTTCTCTGGAAATCTTTACGATTCCCAGGTCGCTGTGTCTGAGATCCTCTCTTTCTGTAATCAAATCCCCTACCTGGTTGATAACGCTTAGCGTCTCGAAAGGACTGCCGCCGATACTGGTTCGATCTTGGTGGTGACCTCCTGGTTCTTCTATCCTGAGGAAGAAACAAACTTTTCCCATCTGATGACTTTTTTATTATTTGCTCTAGTGAGTCTCCAAATAATTTAGCACCTCCAAATGGAAGGGAAACCAACTTGTTTTTGGAGGATGGATCTGCCTCCCATGATCTTAACCATAGAGCACGCCTGGATGTAATAGATAAGGAGGATGCCTTGGCTAGTAATCGGATATTATCCAAAGATGCATCACAGGAATAATTGATTGCGTCTTTAATAAGGCTTAAATCCTTCATGATGCGGCTTCTAGATACTGATGATTCTACCTTTTCTTCTACCTCAGAGATCCACATCCTCAATGTACGAAAGATGGATGCCATTGCCGTAGCAGTTTTCAAATTATGTCCTATAGTAGAAAACTGTCTCTTTAGTGCACTATCTGCCCTCTTATCCATGGGATCTTTAAGAGCCGTGCCATCTTCAAGCAGAATAGTGGTACGTCTAGCCGTCTGTGTTATCTCAGCATCAACCTTAGGAGGAGTGCACCAGGAGGCGGTTTCTTCTTCATTAAAGGGATACATCTTTTGGAAACGTCTGGATACAGAACAGCGTTTCTCCCCCTGTTTCCATTCGGACTTTATCATATCTTGAATGGAACTATGGATAGGTATTTGCGGGCTAGATTTTTTGTACCCCAAAAAAGCTGTGTCCATAACATCCAATTCTTTCTGGACCTCTGAGAGGCCCAATGTTTTCCTCATAGCCTTCACCAAAGTATCCATTTTGTCCAAGGGGAAGTTCCCATCCTCTGTAATCTCCCCTTCCTCCGCCGAGGAATTTCCAGATTCTAGGTCAATATAACTGTCATCTTCTTCTTCCCTGGCTCTGGATGGACCTTCATCCGGGTCTGAGTGCCTGGGTCTTTTCCTAGCAGCCTCCTGCATTGATGAGAAAGTTTCCTGCATGGAATCTTTCATCCAGCTCAAAAAAGTTTGGAATTGTGCAGGTACTTCCTTGCCTGCAGCCTTTTGAAGACATGATTCGCACAATTTAGCCGGATCAGCTGCTGGTAGGACATTGTCACATCCCATACATGTTTTGGTTTTACTTCCAGCCTTTTCTTCTTTGCTGGACTCAGGTTTGTTTTTATCTACTTTCTGATCTTTAGAGGTAGACATTCTTAGATTCACCCCTGCACTAGGTTATTACCAGACCCCAGAACTATAGCTTATAACTTTAAGCAGGCATACTGACAGATAGTTATAGCTAAAATTAAGAAATCTTACCCCCTTCATCTGCAAACACCTTCCTCGGCTGCCTCTTATAGATCCACATGCTGGAAAACGCCAAATTCTGCTGTGCGTTCCACCGATGGAACGCATGATGCCACTTCCGGTTCCTACTTCCGGTTTGAATCGCTATAGCGATTCTGCATGCAGAGTGAGTCTAACCACAGCCGGGAGGTATAGAGATCCTTGGGCACTGTGCTGTGCTACCGGCCAAGGTCTCCTGGGGATACATCACAGCAGAGAGCGGCTTGGAAGCGGCTGGCTGGTGTGGAGCATACTGCATGACCGCGTTGAGGCTGGCCACATTAAAAAATAAAAAAGGAGAATTCTTTACAGGTAAGTAGGAGAACATAGTTCTCCGTCCTCCAGCTAGGTAGGACCAAAATTAACTGCCAAAAGGGAGGAAGCGGTGAACTTTTAAAGATTTTGATTGGTCCTACCAGCTGGAGGGCGGAGCCAACTACCCACTGTGTATGCCGTGGATCGGACACAGAGGAAAAATATATATTTTTTTTGGTCTCAAAAAAATATATACTTTAATTTGTTTTTATTTAATTAGGATTATTAGGAGAAGTAGAGCAGGTACTTGCCGCAATGAGGTACCGTGACGTGGTGGTAAGCTTAACCCACCCCTTTGGCCAAAGATTTGGGGACAAAATCCTCATGTTTATTGATATAGTATTAAACATGCTCAACACAGGGCACTATTTTACTTAGGATGGAGGAGCGCAGGTTGTATTTTTTTTGCCTGTTTGCCGGTTCTGAAGTAATCCTTTTTCTTCTGAGACCGGCGGCCAGGCTTGCAAGCAGACATCTTGTCTTTGAGCCGTCTGCGCTGTTCATGTGGGTCTCCTCTAGGAGGCATTGAACTGTGCCTTAAGGCACCAGACGGGAATGATGGCGCAGGCGGCTCTAAAGCAAGAAGCGTGGTACTCAGAAAAAAAATGATTAATTCAGATTGTGGTACTTGTGTGAGATAATAGCACTATTAAGAAGCTAGTTGCCATATGCCTAATTATTGGGGGTGGGGGGTGACTTTATATAGGGTGGTAGTTCCACTTTAAACTTGCATTTTTAATACATGCGTGGCCTGTCCAACATAAACACCATTTAGTTAATTTGTTTTGGCAGTTTGTAATGAGAGATAAGAGTTGGATACTTTATTGAGATTGGTACCCACTGCTGTATTCTGAAAGGCAGTTATTGAATCTCAGCCCATTTACAGACAATGCATTGTTATCACTCCTGAGACACCTACCAAGATTGCGATCGTAATATGAAAAGGCAGGAATGGCTGCCCCCAAAGTCCACAGGCAAGGCTAGATTTTATGCCTCAGGAAATTAATATATTTTTTCCCTTTACAGATGCTAGAATGAAGTATTTAAGTGTATATAACCCCAGACCATTATAGGTGTCTGTGGTCCTTCACTGGAAGTCCCTATTAAATGAATGCCAATGCCCTCACAGCTATGGGGGGGGGGTGCAGAGTTCCCACAGCTTATCCAGTTCTCTATGTGTTTACCCTTCAGATCATATAGATCTGCAGGGCTGGGTGGAATCAATACCTCACTTGGCACTTATGGAAAATGTCTGTCCACTCCATAGAAGCATAATGATGAAGGATTCACTAAGATGAGGCTTCTGAGGAGAGGGATAGAAAAGCTTCTTCGTCTTCTCCCATAAGCCGTGAATGAGGCACCAACGTCACCAAACCCTTCAGATATCCATGATTTACAAGAGTAACAAAGAGGGAATGAGGGAGTTCTTGTTCCCATAACTGTGAGGTCACTGCCAACAGTTTAAAAAGGTTTTATATTAACCCTTTACTGGCCCCTTTAACTGCACCAACTCCTCATGTCCCATTACCTGCATAAAGAGTGCAGAGGACGCCTCTCCATCTATATCGCTGTCCTCAGAGGTTTCCGACTCATCGCTGCTGTCTGTATGGGGCACAAAAACAAAAGACGGTAAACATATAAAATCAGAGTAAAAGAGAGGGTGGAAGATACAAGGAGAGATGCACTAAGGTGAGAGAAGTCACTCCAGCAAAGGGGGGTCCTGATCTCAAACGCAGTGGAGGAAGGAACCTGCAATGTGTCACCTCGACAAGCTAACCATAGGTGGTAGGCGTGCCCTGGGACTAATGACAGGAACTTCATATAAAGTAGCTACAAGACCCTGGACATTCTGTAAGTGCACCTTTATGTGAGCATTTAATTGGTAAACAAAGTCCTTTTAATTGATCCTTGTTAGTGCAACACCTTCTTTTATAGTGTTGAAATATCCCCCTTTTATTTTGTTATTGCTGCATCCAAGTCAGCTGAGAAGTGGGAGGTAGGGAGTTAAATAAATTGCATGCTTTTTAACTAAGATTGGTTTGAGAATGCAAATTCTTAAATTCAATGTTTTCGGGAGCAAAGCAGCTGCACCACATGGCAGAAAAGCTGCTGCCATTGATTTAATTGGGATTTTTAATCCCATTAATGTATTGTATTGGAATCCTCACTATCGTTTAACCCTTTGAGTGCCAGAGGGGTACGCAACGCATTGCTTTGCAATGCTTTGCGTACCCCTCTGGCACTCAAAGGGTTAAGGGGTTAAAATCCCCACTTAAAAATCAATAGAAATTTGGAGAATTTGCAGTTGGTTGCTCCAGAATTGCCCATCTTAAACTTACTGAATACAGCCCTTATCGTACAAATCTCTCACCTTAATTCCCCCCATTCCCCCGCAGTGGTAAGTTAAAGGGCAGGGGGCGGGTGTAAACACTGAAGGCAGTCAGCTTATAATGCTACTACTTCCATATGTGGGTGTAACGTGTGGGTGCGTGTGCATGTATGATTGCTGAAGTTGGGGGGAAAAAATAAAACGGAAAGGGTCTATCAAGTTCAACCTTTGGCTTATATCACCATTGTCTTTATTGATCCAGAGGAATGTAAAAAAGGTATGTTTATACTTGGTGATAAATCCTTTTCCCTTGGTCTATTGGAGGACATAGGGACCATGGGTTAAAGTATCCTCCACCAGGAGGTAGGGACCTTAAACAGTTA